>JAPYYV010006551.1:0-37876 GCA_030522625.1 Copidosoma aretas | reverse complement strand
ATTATTATTATATAATAATACTGTTTTATAGCCTTACACTGTCGAAAAGCACGTGCCGTATGAAGTCAAGGTATAGTTGATTGTAATTCAATTAATTGTAAATTAAATATATATATATATATATATATATATATATATATGCCCCAAAATTATTTAATTGTATGGATATTAATGTATACATGCAGTAGACGTCTATTGTTGAGTTTCTACAAAAATATATATATCACTTTACGTTTACAATCTTACGATCTTATACGATTTATAAATCATTTTAATGCAGCCTGCAAATTAAAATATTTATTTGATTTAAGATACCATCAGCATTGTTCATCCAATTTATAAGAAAATCTATTTTTACACTATACACTTACTTAGATCTCAACATTTTTAAGTAGACAAGTAAATTTTTAAAAATCCATATCAATATACTTGTAGTCCAACATTGCATTGAAAAATGTAATTAAATTATTTCAAATATTTATTTTTAATTAGTACTGCACCATTAACTTTCAACAATTAGATGAATTCAAACCCCCGAAATGAATTTTATTTATTTATTAATAATATGTATAAACCTACATTATATTTAACATAAAAATAATATTTTATTAGGTACCTATAGAAAAGAAGTATAATGTAGAAGTACCAAAACCATACCCTGTTGAAATCAAGGTATGTTTTTCATTGTATAATACATCCAATCAACGATTATTTATATACTCTTATACCAGAATTCATTGACATATATTGAAAATGTATGTATGTATGTCGTTAGCATGCAAACACGGGTGTTTATTCAAAATGTTTTATTGCTGAACAAAATCAAACCTTCGGAGTAAAAAAAAAAAAAAAAAGAAATACTAATATTTTTTCAAAGATAAAACATTAACAGAGATGTTTATGCATCAAAATTTAAAAAAGATCTTAAGTTAGCCAGTTTCGTTGTAATCCTCCATTCATGCATTAAAAATATTCCTTTCAATAGTAAAGTATCAATGATAGATTAATAATTTGATTTCGATATGCTTGCGTAATTCTATAGGTACCAGTCCCGAAGCCATACACGGTTTACGAGCACAAAGACTATTATGTCGAGAAAAAGGTAATGTGGGAACTCTCTAATAAATCTTAGTGCCCTACCTATAAGTAGATACTAAAATTAACTGATTACGCCACTAGGGCAGAAAGTACGACTACCGCGCCCGAAGGGCGCGGTTGTTGTATATTTGTGCCCGAGTCGCGTATATTGTTTTTCGTACCGAGGGTAGAAAGTGCTGTTTTCTGCCCGTGGGCGCACTTTGTGCCCGCTCATTACTTTCGGCCCCCTGGGCCGAAAATATTTTTCTGCCCGTGGGCTGAAAGTGATTAGGAGGGCACAAAGTGGCTCCCAAGGGCAGAAAGGCTCTGCCGCACTTTCTGCCCTAGGTAGGAAAAATCGTTTTTTTACCCATTCTCTTGGATCAAAATTTTAATTATTTTCTAAAGTTAAAATAACTACCAAGTATAAAACATATGATCTTTAAAATGTTCTTGTATAATTTATATCCAATCTTAGGTCCCGGTCGAAGTAAAACATTATGTTGACAAGCCGTACTACGTAGAAAAGGAAGTCCCAGTTCCAGTGGAAAAAGAGGTAATTATTTAAAATATCTATATAGTAATAACGTGAGGAATCTTGTAACCTCAAAAGGGGGTTTTCGCCAATTAACTTTTAAGCACTTGTCTTATGCGATTTTCCCATTACGTATTTACCCATATATTTACATATGGCAGCTAACCATATAATAGTTCAATAGAGGGGCAAGCAACAATTACCATAGATTCTGCGTGATATAATATTCAAGAGGACTTTAAGATGCAAAGTTTAAAACCTAACGGTGTTTATCTTCTTGGATGCTTTGTTTGCTGCTCTATTGTTCTTTCGAAAAAGTGGAACTATCACTAAAATGTATAAAACAGTATGTATGAGTTTTTTTGTTTACTTTTGTTAAAACGTATTTTTATTTGAATATAAAAAATAACTCCTTTTTATGGAAATCATGATTTTGGGACGATTGGCAGCTTTGCATAGTTTACGCAATATGACCCTCCCTTACTCTCTTCAACCGAATTAGTGAAAACTGTATTATTTTCGTCGGTGTATTCTGTTTTCACTGAAATCAGTCAAGCTTATATAATTTACTGGTTTTTCAAAAAATATTGATTGATCTTTTAGAAAACTTTCACCGTTAGATACTAATATGTTTTCTGTTTACAAATTGGCAATGATCTAATAAATTTAAAATTCACTCTGACTGAGTGACTCAATGCAATCCCACTGATTTAGTTCAAGAGAGTACAAGCTTGCTTGAACAGTTGCTCACGCAACTTCTACGCTAAAAAAATTTAACTTCTTTATTCCTCTTTTTCTCAAGGTTCCATACCCGGTGCCTTACCCAGTCCCGGTGCACGTTAAGCACCACGAGCACCACGAGCACCACGAGCACCAAGAACACCACGCAGAGGGCGGCTTCGAGCCCAGCTACGGCCACTACCACTAGATAGATCGTCCAACGGTATATTAACTATCATAACTCTGTATTAAGGCCTCCGAGACGGGCCTACTTCGTAAACTCTGCTGTCTCTTTATGTCTTTTCCGTGTATAAAAACATAACGACTAAAAAAAAAAAATTAATCGTGTATGTACATTAGCTAGGTGCGAGAGAGAGGTTGAGGTACACAGAATACACAGACGACGACGCCTTTGTCCATACTTTGCGCGCGCGCTCCTCTCTTCTTACTTAACGAATTGTTTTGCCAATTGTTTGTTTCCACCCAGTACACTATTTCAACTTGAATTGTTCATAAGCGATACCGTCTAAATGATTGAAACAGCATCTTGTGATGGAAAGATTTAGCGGATTCGCGAGATTATTTTTTACGTATACATTTATCTCAATCCAAGGAAAGCTCAACTTTAGCTTGGATAAGTTTATTCCTTTGTAATAATCAGAACCAATCAAAGTGATTGAAGCTCTTTCCAACGGTCGTAACCTGTATCAAACAAAAAGTTGAGTCAATTGGGCAAAAGTCGCGCGCAAGGCATTACGTTGAATATTTGGCACTAACCTCGTCTCCACTCCCGTGTCGACGTTTAGGAAAGGAGATCGCAGGACCGATTTTAGTGGATAAAGGGCTATTTACTGGGCAAAACTCGAGTGACAGCTGAAAATTTTGAGACCCCTGTATCCGTATACGGCCGCCACTTTACGTTCCATCTTCGATTCTTTCAACGCGCGCGAACGTATATATTTGGCACGACGTCGCTGTGTAAATAGACAATAAAAAAACTAGGGCCGTGCGTTTAAGAAGAAATCAATGAATAATCGATTGCCCATGATCATGACGCTGCGAGCCGCGTTGATTGTAAATGATTACGATGATTACCGATGATTGTGATCGGAGCCGAGGCGACAACGAAAATCAAACTTTTTGTACCTTTTGTCAGCGTGTTCGAATAAAACTTTTTTCGTACCATTCTCATCTACCAATACACACCGATACTTCTTCTACCTCAAAAACAACACTCGTGTACTCGTCTTAGACGCGTACGCAATATGTATAATATGAGACTCGCGCTCTTGTCTACTGCACAGAGCCACTCTTTTGTTGTTGTTTTTTTTTACCTTCTAATTAGCAATGCATATAGGAAAGAAAAGGAAAAGCGAAAAAATCAGTGTGGAAGAAAAACGCCGCGCGCGCCAAAAAAGAACATAAGCCAAGAAGAAAAATAAAAGAGCGAGAGCAAAAGAATTATTGTGTACCGAAAAATAAAAAAAAAACAAAAAAAAAAAAAAAAAAAAAAAAAAAAAAAAAAAAAAAAAAAAAGAAAAAAAAACTGCATTACGGACTTGCTTTTTTTCTCCCGCGCTCCTCACGATTTCTCCGAGTCTCCACCTTTTTTCCTATCACCGGCGCGTATCCACTTATCTCGGACGGTCTCGAGCGCATATATATCGATTTGCCAGTGAAAACGGGCGCCGCACCACCGCAGCCCGGCTCATATAATAGCTCACGCACCCGAACGGAATCGCGCATCGAGTATAAGAGCTACCTCCGATAAGATCGACGGTCGGCAGCAACAAAAACTGCATCCATAGTTACACTCTCGTCGGGCGTAATTAACGTGCAGGAAAAATGGGTGCGCGCAACAGAAATCACGCGTCACGGATCATAAACGCCTCGCGGGAGCCTCGCGCAATCGAAGGAAAGTTTGCGCGTTAACGCGCGAATTCAATCGTGTTCCGTACACAGCCCCATGGATGCGAGATCGGCATCCGCGCCCTCCGTCACGATCTCCGAACGCAGAGTTACGTCCTCGAGGTCGGCGTCCGCGTCCTTGGAAAGCTCCACTTTTATAATGTACGGGGCTCAAAATTCATGTCTGTACATCCGATAGCGACCAACGGCGCCTCGTATTTCCGACCGTACTCGCACACACGCTTTCGCGTCTCTCGCCCCGACCGTTACGAGATCGCACGCAATTAAACGTCCTGTTCTGATGTGCATTACACATATATATATATTTATGCGTACGCGCGCGATATACATGATGTATTCCCAGCCGCGAGTCCACGCAAGAAAGTACGAGACTTTCTCCACAGCAGTCCGCGCGCCCGCGGGAGTTTCCAGCCCGGCTGGCGCACTTCCACCTTTTATTCTCGCTGCACCGAGCCTTATAACAGCTAAGTACTCTATACACAAAGCGCAGCGGCAGCTCCGCGCGCGAGAGCCATCCGTCTCTCCCCCCGCGGTCGATCGTGACGAGGATGCGGCTAGCGGTCTTGTGTACAGCCTGTCGACGGATCATCCGCGCGAATGATCGGTGCGTCTGCTTCGCGAAGATGAGGACCAGCGGTTTCCGCGAGACGAGCGTTTTCGCACGGGGTAAAATGCACCGTGCTCGGCTGCGATCGAGAACAATCGAGGCAATTTGCACCCGCCGCGGTTTCGCGGCATCATTCTATCACGCTGTGCCTGGATACACCGTGGTTGGCAATCGTCATTCAAGATTGAACGTGGGTATGCGGCGACAGTTCGGAGAGTGAAAAGTCGATTCGCCGAACACTGGGGTCGCCGCGGCGCAACGTTTCGAGAGAATCAAACACAGGCCTGTCTGCGTTTCTTGGCTCGGTGGTAGACATACCTATCTGGTTTTTTTTCATCCATCCTTCGATGCGTGCAGCAGCATGCGCCTATAATGCGTTGTTGCGCGGGAAATAGGCGTTCTCTGATGCATGGAAAACATGCGCACCGGCAAGTCGGGCGGGGTAGAAAAGCCGCGCCTATCAGGGCGCTCGAATCGCCGGCCTGTATACACATATAGTAGAGAGAAGGAGAAAGAGACGGGTGCCGCTTGCGCAATCGTTCTTCGTTTTATTTGCGTATCAGCGTGTATATTATAACGTACGTGTAACGTATAGTAGGTACGACGTTGCAACAGAGTTATTTCAAAGTAACGCAGAACGGCGACGATGTTCGGCGCGCTACGAGCCTAAACCCACGATAAAACTTTCCCCACGACCGTGCGCAGTCGATGGCCAACGAACGAGTGCACGGTAGCTTGGATTCTTTTATCATCAATCACGCGCGTTGATACCGTAAACACATGTATACCACCGCGCGGGAAACACCGTCGAGGCAGACGGGGCGTAACGCAATCGTCCGGAGCGACCGGTCGGCCTATTATAAAGCATACTCGCGGGCTCCTCGTGAAAGTGAAAAAATCGCGACGAGTCGCAGCCGCGAGCGAAAAGGAGAGGATGCGTGTGCACAGGAGCCGCGCGTTTTGTGCCAGCACTGCATCGACTTCCTCCCGCGCGCGAGCCAACTGATGCGGCGCTTCCGCTTTTCTATCGTATTATATTGTGTTCTTCGTGTGCATGATTATGCATCGGCCGATGATTCTTCGTTCCTTCGAGCTGATGATGAGTCTGATTTCGAAAATACCGCAAAATGGTTTTGCGCTCGCGCCGTTACGTACGCGGCTTTTTTTTTTTTTTGGCAGTTTTGGAACGTGCGCGTGATTGATTGATGGCAGCTAAGTCGGTGAGAGATAACATAATAACAGTTGATACACTCTATTTCGTAATATCTACCACATCGATATGAGCTGGATTGTGTGAGTGCTTTTTCAGGTGGATCGTTAGTTTGATGGGATTTCTCAAAGTAGCTCGTACTTATGGTGTCCATATTAAGTTGTATAATGTCAGTGGCAAGGATACTATCTATGCAACTTTCGGTTTGTGAAATATTGCGGGATATATCAATCCAATTATTTACGTGTCGAAATTTTAGAAAAATCGCGAGATTGAAAGGATAAGAGAAATGCCTGCCAATTTATTGGCGCAAAACCTACTCCTCGTCCCTATTATTTCATAGTCCTCAGTTTGGTCGGAACGAGCGTATGAAACAATGAGTAGAGGTACTCGTAGCATGTGATATTTGGAGTCTGGGCGATGTGCTGCTTAGAAATATATTTTTTCACAATTATTTAATATACCGGCCGCCCGAGTGCTTTATATAAATGTATAATGCGGAAAAGCACTAATGAGAAACGTCAAGCTGTGATGGCGGCGGAGTCAGAGCAGTATAATAGCGTATACGAGTACATTCACGCAGTTTCTTCATCATTCGTAACAATCATTACGGTGCAGCTCTATTATGAGTATAGGTACTCATATACGCACGCCGTAGAAAAAGGGGCTTCCGCTCACCGCGAGGGAATATTATGACGCTCCTTTCTAAGTACACACGCGACAGCTCTACCGCACGAGCCCATTGATAGCGCATGCAATAATTAAACACTCATTTTCCGCACGCATATGCATGCACATGCATGCACATAAATCACACCGTGTATATGGTAGAGAGAAGATATTGGGCGCTCCCGTTGCGCAAGGAGCTCTTTCTGGCACTTTCGAGAAACGCTGTGGAGTCTATCTGCTGTACTATAATGCTACTACTGCAAGAATGTCCTATTAATGGGTTTCACCGAATGTTTATCGTGCTTCATTTCTACTTCAATTCTCTCTGCCAGTGCATGTATTCTGTACTAACTACCTGGAATCGGATATTGTTTGTGAATTAATGACAAGGAGAAGATAAAGAACGAGCTCTTTATTCACGCTGCCATGGCCAGTGGACATCTGCATGGATCTGCCTCACCCGACTATTGACAAATCCAATCAATTTATTTGATCCTGAAATAGGGTATTGTTGTAAAGTTAAGTGCCACCAGCTTTTTGCGGACCCAATAATTATTTGTAAATATTTGGTGGCATTCGGAAATACCTGATTTCGTTTTTTCTTAAGCTTTTTGTGTGATTTAGCTACCTAAGCTTGTTTTCAATGGATTGTATGATTATTTCACGAATAACGAAAGTAAACAAAAAACAACGATGAGTAAATGATTTTTTAGAGACAGGAATACCTGTTGTAAGCACTCGAGAAGAACAAAAATTTAAATCAGTATGCTTGCGTGTTTATAAGTATTTTGTCATGAGAAAATTTTCAGGCACTCTTATAATAGAATGTTTTTCAATCGAATACATTAAGCGAATGAAATGTGATTAAAGAATACGTGGAATGCCTTTTAAATTTTACCCGAGCTATGTACTTCGGATAGTTGCTATCAGTTGGTATACGGCTTAGTATTTGATTTGTTAATACCCTAAATAATTTGCAGTCCGATTTTAATTGTATTACAATTAGATTTACGACGTATATAAATGCGTTTAAAAAAATAGTACAAGTATGAAAGAAATTTATCGAAAAGCCAAACAAGAAAAAGTTTTTGACATTTCGTAGTTTATCCAGTCACTTTAACAAAATAACCTCGATGATTTGTGATGATTTAAAAAAAAATTTTTAATCTGTTTTGCAGTAATATTCTTTCTACTCATTGTGTGTATACATATAAATATATAATTAATTTTATATTCTACACGGTGCCAAACATTAACAAATATTATATCAAGTAATTATATTATTGTAATGCAATGAAAGGCCATTATAGCGAGCAAACAATTTTCTAGCTGTTAATGTATTACAGATGTCTCCATTCAACGTATACAGCGTGCTTCGATCAGAGAACAATCAACATTCTTCATGTGATAGTATTTAGTAAGAATTATTAAAAAAATTGGAACGTGATTGGCTACAATATATATTTTGACTAAAAATTCTCAATTAGTTATAATTATCAAAAGCTCATATTTATAAAAAAAAGTATGTCGAAATTAAACTTTTTCTGGGTATTTATATGATTTTTTTCAAGCGTATTGCATGAAAATGATTCTTTTTTTTTACCCAATACATTTGACAGATTCTTCATTTAATTATTTCAAACCTAATTACTCTTCTTACTGCTTTCTCCAAACGTAGGCTATCAAGAATGATGAATGAAAAAAATTTAATTCTTGGCAAGTCATAGTTTTTATGTTTTTTTACTTGAATAATAAGGCGTAAAATTATAAAACTGCGGGTACGTTTTAGCGCGCTTGGTTTTATACATATCTAGTATAATGTATAATTAATTGATTTTTGACGATCACTTTAATACAAATTTGTTTAATCAAGTTTATTTATCCGAAATCATAGAACTCGAAATTCCTGGACTTTACCAAATTTTTTTCTAATATTCTGTGTTAGAGAATTATACGTCTACTATTAAAAAAGTTGATGAAATCAAAACTAAATTGTTCACGGAATTTATCTGCATAAAAAAATTAACTGTTTTTCGATAAAATTTGGCTTATTAATTTCGATGATAACTTTTTTTAGTATTTATTGTTAATTTTAGTACACAAGTGCTATTTTTCATCCTTAGCCTACATTTTATTGACCTTACAACGGATTTTTTATCCAAGATTTCAGATTTTGTATTTTAACAATGACTCCTTGAAAAAATAATTATTTTGCATTCTTGCATCACTAAGATTTTATTCCAGCTATTACGTCTTTAGTTGTATGCTTGTATGTCTTTTTGTGTCTCCATCTTTATATTGTTACATATTTCTAAAAAGACCACATTATCACGATTGTCTAAATTTTCAAACTATTTAGCAGAATATATGTATGTGTAATAGTTATTCACGTAACAAGTGCGGAAAAGACGATTTCCCGCACGAGTGACCGGAGTTGCTGGGAACGAGTGCCAGTTGATCACACGAGTGTGAAAAATCGTCCCGCACGAGTTGCGTACAAGACTTTTCGCAATATGTGTGAGGAAAATAGAATAATACATTAAATAAATTAAGACAAAGTATAAATAATTTGTATTAAATTGTTTCATATTGTTTATGACGTACATTAACACACGTTTACATACTAAGGCACTCGCTCGTGCACCAACATAGTAACAAATGTCAGTATCATTATTCAAAGACCATTGCGGTTTATAAAAATTAGTAAAAAATGTTTAGTGAAAAAGGTGGTGCGGGGTCCAGGGGGCGAAGCTACAAAACAACGAACAGACTCGTTCAAAAAAAAAATCAGATCAACCTCTCAAAATGGGGACAATATGGCTCCCACGAAGAAAACAAAAAATTATAACATTATGAAAAAATATAACTATTACCTATACTGTACCCGCGGGGTGTGTATTGAGAATACTATATCTACTTATCCTTCGAGGTATTATTTGGTGTTTATTGCATGCCGTATTGCAGTTCGCTGGTAAAAAATTTAATAAGCTGTTCAACATAGCGCACGCGTTATACGATTAAAAAAATAATTTTTTTGTAGTGTTGAAGGAAATTGTCAGCAGTGCGGGAAAGGTGTGCGGCATAGGATTTTCCGCACACCTATTCAGCACACTATGCGGGAAAATCTATTTTACACACTAAAAACAGTGCGGAAAACGACTATTTTCCGCACACTATTGCGAAAAATAATATACTCTGTTATTAACATTTTTGCTCTGACATAAATATAGGGCACTATTCATACATTGTTCTAGCCTTAATATAATAATCTTATAGCAATAATAAGTTCAAAGGTATTCGTGTTTTAATCTGTGTTTGATTAGGGCACGTGTTATCTTGTAACACAGAATATTAAAATACGATTTGTTAGGAGCCTGAACTTCTGAGAGCTCGTGTATATTGTTATTTCGTAGAACGAAACTTAAGTAGAACAATTATGGTTAAGATTATGGTTGAGAATCGATTAATAATACATTATGTCAGATATACGTGTAAAACTAACACCACTGGGAGTGAAAAATTTTATAATGACTTGTTATCGTTCAGATGATAGAACAAAAAAATTATGTCTGGCCAAGCTTTTCATTTTCGAAAATTACTTTTATTGTGGGACGTTTTACCATCATAACGATCTAAACGATAAACATCGTTTTACATTGGTACTTAAAGAGACTTATGTATACAAACATAATAAAGATTTATTTGTGTTCAACTTGTTGATATTCAGACGTATATTATATAACTTAAGTTTGGGCAATTTTTTCCGCACATTACCTAGAGAAAAGAGATTTCTTAAAAAATGTATAAAGAATAGCAGCATTAATAACCCAATTTTATTTCACTTAAAATGTAAGCTATCAAAATGCTCGTTCAAAACCAATCAATAATACATTATACTTGGAGTATATAAATATGAAAATGTGCACCGCTGCAGTTACTTTTTTTGCTTATTACAAGTACTTAATATAATAAAATCAAAATCATGCCGTGCAAGGCTGTTATCGCTCTTTTTTTCGTCTTGGCTCTTGTGGCTGCAACATGGGTAAGTGAATAATCAGAATAATTTTTTAAAAACAGTTTCCAATACATGAATATAATATATGTTGTTTAAAAGATCTTGAAACCTAAATAATAAGGTAATTCTTTGACCATACAATTTTTAGGGCCACCCCAATGGATCATTAAGAGAAGACAACAAGGTAAATAACTTGACACAAAATTAAATTTTGAAAAAAAATTATTATAATTCAATCATTATTGTTACCGTTTCAGCGAGGAGAAAGTTCATTTTTTGATTTGCTCGAAAAATATGCCAAGGTAATTAGAACACATTTTCTATAAGATTCATCTCAGTTTGTATAATAATTTGTTTTCCACATCCAAGTGGAGATCAATTTTTTGCGGTGCCCTCGGTGAACAAAGTATGGGATTCGCTTCGGGTGCATAACCGTTCAGGGCGATTATAAAGGACCTGTGATCGCCTTGTGATCGCAAGGCCTGAGGGACTCTTGGATATAGTCCTGACTTGCTTTTTCCACCGAGGGCCCAGCAAACATCTGGAGTATAAGAAAACTACTATTCCCTATTTTCAGGGGAAAAATGTCAGATTTCCTACAAGGTAAAAATAACATTCACTGTTCATAGAAGAGCATTTTGTTATCCTACGAGCAATTGACATCCTTGCTTTCAGCTTGGAAAGGGCAATGTTCATGCAGATGATACCAACATACTCTATATATACATATACTTAAGCTGTGAATGTGATTTTACCAAAGGGATTTTCGTTTCATTTTTAACGCTGAATTCAAGGGGAAAATGTTCAACTATTAGCGGTTAAAACAAATTATATGCAAAAAAAGGAAGGAAAGTAAGACTTTACTTCCAGTGTGCCTAGTGTTGATTAATCGCCAAATCACACCCACGAGAAAAAGCCGTACTTTCCTCTTATTTATTAGAGTAACGTAATATCAAGATCATATGTTAAAAAAATATATGTATATATGTATATTTTATGTCAACAGCATAATGATCATTCAGACATAAAAAATGATGACGTATTAAAAGTATCAGAAGGAACTGACTTTGTTTCACGTGTACGTGGTGCTAAGGTAAAACCTGCATCAACTGAAGGCTAAACTGAACATTAAAATATTTAAAATATATTCTTGTGATTCTCGTTGTGGCTGATTGGTAAAAGATCTCGTTGACTTTTGGAAGATTAATGAAAGATACTATTCAAGATCGCTAAAACTGATCACTTTTATATACCTATACGTTATACAATATGATGATTCGTTGATTATAGCATTTCAATAATTGTTTGTCGTGTCTCATAATTGTAATGGTATGATATAAATATTGCAATAAAATTATATTATTCTTATGAATATACTCATCGAAAAAATGATTGTAGATTTTGCATTTTTACGTTTTATCATTTTTCGTCGTCGAAGGTGAAATTTATACAAATCCTTATTATCCTATTTACCCTGGGTGCCAAATATTGCAGACATTAGTACTACTTGTTGCCTATAAGTTTTTTTAAAATTAAAAAAAATTGTAGGTATCATGATAAATCGTAGTGTATTGAGAAATATCAAAATGATCATGGTATCGCTGTTTAATGTAAATTTAAGGGTGTGTTGCCATTTGCAAATTATAACGATGTTTCAATTCCGTCTTTTGATACAAATTTTTTATAACTGTGTCTGTGAAGTAAATTGGCCTTAACGTACGCTGGGTAATTAAAATATATCTTTCTGCCAAACACGTCCGAATGAAAGGGGCCAAGTATATATTGAACGTGTAAGATATCGTGGAAAAATTCAACAGCATTACCGTTACTTATATTTGTCGAATTAAATCACTCTATTAATCACGTAGTCGGTGAGAAGATAGGCATTGGATCAATATTGCAGTCTTCAGAAGTCATTGAAGTGTTACCTTTGTCATGGAAAGTGACAAAATTCATAAAAAATATATTGAAACAATTTTATTCGACTTTGACGAGAACGAACGAATTATTGAAAAATTTGTTATCACATGCAGTCTAAGATGATGACTAATCTTCTTTCTGGATGTAAAGGCCTCCACCTCAGCAATAGCACGTATCTCATAAAAAATGGCGTGCGTGGTACGTTTATAAGAATTTTATATTGATTTGAAAAATTTCAATATGTATCATTGTATCGTATGAAACTTAAAATCATTTTGATACTGATAACTAGTACAGATTAGCTCAGTTAATATTCGATGAGATTATTCGTATCAGCCAAAACGCCTTGACGAAATAATTTATTTAAAACCCGACGTATTGATTATAACACTATCTACTTTGCAGTCTCTGAATTGAGACCGAAAAGAAAGACGATGTCAGCCAAAATAAGAACACGCTACTTAAAATTTCGTAAAAGCAGAATAGGTACATGAGAGAATGATCAGACCTCCTGCACTTATTATAAACCTCTTCGATTTACAAGTTGATTATTGATTTAAAAAATTTATAAAAATTCTCGATTTTTCGTAAAAAAAGAAACGGGCGTGCTTTTTCACCATCCAAAAGTAAATTTCATCGACGCTTTTATTTCCAATCGTCACTCTCACGTTGATTGGCACCACCAAATGGGCCTGATTACCTTATCTTGGCTTTTATTCAAAAATAAAACTCATCAACTTGATAAACAATGACCCGAACAGCCGATCTATCAGCGCATTGCGACTGTACGAAAAATTCCCAACATTTTCGTTCTGCTCCATCTAGCTTGGAGCGCACTCTATTTTGACACGAAACGCAAATTTCTTGGGAGCTAACGAAAAAGAAAAAAAAAAGAAACACTGCATCGGATTGCACAAGACATTGAACAATGCACGATCGATATAAGTGCACGAAAAGCTACCTTGCATAAACATTCGGAGTCTCCCAAGAAAGGGAATGCAAACTCCGCTACAGAGTGCACGAGCGCGTGAAAAAGTGAGAGGAAGGTGGAGGAGGAGGACAAGGAGGGGCATTAGGAAGCGCGCGGCATCAAAGCGAGAGAGTCAATTATCGCCGGCGAGCGAAGGGAGGAGAGAGAGAGAGAGAGAGTGGCAGGCGAGTGTCGGCTGTCTGATACGGGTCAGATCCCTCTTCTATATCCCCCCCGGGGGATTCTCAGGACTCAAACGGGACTATCCCAGTTAATTACGGAGCGAGAGTACATATATATAATACACCCACCCCCGCGCACCCATTGGTGTATATATATATATATATCTGTATTTTCACAGAGCACGGCATTTACGCTTCGGCATTTATACTTGCGCACACCTATACATTCATCCCGAACTGTCATTACCTACGTGTATATGTATACACCACTTGCGCACGGGTATACATTGGTGCGGGGCGCCTGTATACGCGTTTAACACCCCATCTCGCCTATTTCGCCGCTCCTCTTTGTCACTTTTCCCCTTTCTTATCTTGCTCCGTCCGTTTCGAGCTTTTTTTTTTTCATTTTTCTCTCCTTTTTTTTGTACACCGCAAGAGAGAGAGAGAGAGAGGAGCGACGCGGGATAAATGTTGCAACCACATCTATTATCGCGAAGAGGATGAATCGACAAGGATTTCACGAGGCAGGCACGACTATAATAATTGTGACTGTATACAGATTGAGCAATTCTGTTGTTCAATTATTTTTCTGTTGAAATGTTAAACGTATTGCGGCAAAACGAAAACTACACGGCCCGACCTGGTGCCGTGACGAATTGCCGAGAGTACGTTCTGATGGCTTAATTTCATATATCGCTGATCGAGAGACACTTTGGACGTGTCATAATGACACTTTTGCAAGCAAGCAAGACTGCACGTGGAATTTCGGCACGATTTTTTACAAATAAGAGAAAAAGAGAGAGTGTAGAGGGGATGGATGAATAAGGTATGCTGCAGCGCGAGCTGAGAAGTTGGTAAAGGCTATATCTGCTGAACAGTTTGCGAAAATTGAACTTGGCACTTTTCAACGAGCGGTAGAAAACTCGCATAAAAACTTCCAACGGATCTCGTCACGATCGACAAAAACTATTTATTTCCATCCTCTTATACCTCATTTTTGTCGATCACAACTTTCCTTCTCTTTGTGCGATCACTATCTCTTTAGAAAAAAAAAAAAAAGAAAAAAAAAGCAAGTCCACATATTTATATAAAAAAAAAAAAAAAGAAAAAAAAAGCAAGTCCACATATTTATATATACATGTATACACGCAGGCACGTACACAATAATAGCTTTCACCTCCCACTTTTAGTTTTTGCAAAGTGGAAAACGTCTGAATTCACACGCAATTACCGCGTGAGCTCGTAATTTTTACCCAGGGAATCCAGTATACTTGTACCATTAGGGCTTCACTAATTCAGTACACACGTGTTTAACGTGTAATTAGACACAAGTTGGTTTTTGTATAATTGCGAGGAAAAAAAAAAACAAAAAAAAAAAAAAAAAAAAAAAAAAAAAAAAAAAAAAAAAAAAAAAAAAAAAAAAAAAAAAAAAAAAAAAAAAAAAAAAAAAAAACGACGAAATAATAGTAAAAACCCCGCGGACAGTCCAATTAAAAACAGATTAAAGAAAGAAGCTGGTTATTTAAATAAACATCACGAGTGTTCGGAATTGGAAAGAAGAGTGACGTGCCATTTGCGAAGCAAAATCATGGTTTGAGTTTCCGCGGCCTCGCCTAAATGAATCATTTCGTATTCATTCTAAGTATCACCCACTTATACGTGCACTATATTCGAGAAGTAATAATTGTTTGTGTCCTCGATTATTTAGAGTAGTATTGAGTAAACAGTGAATCAATGAATAAATAAAAAGCGAGACCATTGGAATCGATTTGTTCAACTTCTATATTCGAGTCGCATTGAAAAAAAGTAGGGCGCTTGGTTTACTACATGCTGAAGAAATGAAGACATCTAAGTTGATTGAATGTACTATGGTATTATACCGAATATAGTGAAGACAAGAAGGAATAAATCCTGAATTCTTGGGTTAGTCTCGCAGCATCTCCGATTACTCAATCTGCATAAGAGAATCTGTCAAGATAGTGTACAGTAGGTTGTATGTTGAACTCTTTTTTGGGGGATGATTTTTTTATTCTTGATTTCGACCTGTATGAATTTGATTAAGTACTCATTGAAGACACAACATGACACTTTTACCTTATAATATATGAAAAGTGAATGAACGAACCAACAGATTACGAAACCATCATTCATGAAACGGACATGATTTTTGTAATGCCACTGCCCAATCGAACCAACCACACAATCATCATGCCAACAGTACACTATCAGAATAAACGATCCACACACGCGTTCAATTATTCTATAAACAATACATCAAATCTATATGAAAGAGCCTTTCAAAGAGATTAATAATAACTCGAAATCGTTCCACGGCCCGAATGGAGGCTCAAGTCGAGACTCCTCTCTCCCATGACGCGCGAAACTCGAGCGAGCTAGACCATCATCCACACGGGGCGCAGTGGGCGGGCGTCGCTTATCTATTTTAAGCGCGTCCTCGGCGCATCCCCGCCCAGCGCCAATCATCGGGCGTCAGTGCTCGCTCGCTTTCCTCGCCTCTCCCCCTCTCTCTCTCTCTCTCTCTCTCTGCACACACAATCCGCACCCTCCCTCTCCGGGGGTGGATGTGTACATCCGAATCGTGGCAGGTTTGAACGCTCGGGAGTGGAATAATATCCAATAATCTCGCTCCCCCGAGCGAGGGACGGAGACGGACGGTGGCCTTTTATTATCGCGGCATCGCAGGTTACAGTCGCATGGAACGAAGGGCGGGGAGGAGCGGAGCGTCGAAAATTAATTATTGATTTCGGATACACGGCTTTTCCACGGGCCGCCGCCTCCGCCCGCCTCGACGGGCACCATTACACCCGACGCGTTGTACATCGACGTTGGCTGTGACGTTTCGGGAGGATGACTCCGCTCGCGATTCGATCTCGTTCTGTCCGCGTGTCTCCTGGACCTTTTCGTCGTTGGTTTTTTGCTTCGCTTCTTTTTTTCGTTTTCTCGCTGGCGTGGAAAAATGGAAGCCCTTTTCTCTTTTTTACTCCGACTGTATTCAAAGACGAATAGAAAGTTGGGCTGGGCGATCGTATCGTATGTGTTTCATACTCGGATTTTAGAAAGGAGAAAATCACGATTAGTTTATGGCGCGTTATTGGAAAAGTGACACAAATGGATCGAGACTCGGAGCAGGTATTTAAATAAGTGGGCAAGGCTGACGTTTAAAATTAGATATGTATCTTGGATCGATAACTGTGAATTTTTACACTATCCATGCACGCAAACGAAATTTGCCTAATGGGAACGACTGTTATATACCTCAGAGAAATCATTAGATTCACTTCAATTCTAAGTTTTGCTGACAAACTAAGAAACCATGAGTTGAACGGCCATAAAATGAATAACGATTCCTCTAATTTTTATACACGTCCAAAAAATCCATGGGTTATACAGAATGTACGTTAGTGTGATTGCTGTTGGCAATTCTAACGTCTGATTTTGTTTAAATGAGGGATAAACGAACTAAAATTTTTTGTTGCGACGTAGTTCCAAACTACATTATCATTTTTGTAATAATTTGCAGACTAATTTGCTTCATTACTCATTATGATGGTCTGTAGAATTGGACGTAAAGTTATATTTAAAAAAATTTATTAAATGCCAAAACTGTACGGGATTACTCTATACTGCTACAGTAGAAAGAGAGAAAATTTGTATTCTTCGTTTTTTTTCTAAAAATTTTTGGGTATTCCACTGCGGTAGAAAAAAACTTTGCTTTGAGCTCAAAGATATTTTTTCAAGTGCTAAAAAAATCATATAATTAAAATGAAAAAATGTAAAGAAACGTTCAAATCATGAAAAAAACACATGTAATTTAAACATTTTGAAATATTAAACTCCAACAAATAATATACTGATTAGCTTATTGAGAAGAAAAAACAAAAAAAAAATACTTACACATAGTATGAAATACAAGATCAATAAATTCAAATTCTGTTGGATGAAACATATAAATACGGTTTGGAAGATGTTAGGATACTAAGAGGATTCATTGGCTTTTGACGGACACTAATGATTTGACAGACGGACGTGAAGAGTCGGATCGTGATCTCAAGGAATCATCTCTGGATTCTGGAAGATTGGCAATTACCTGCATCAAAATACATGAAAAAACATTAGTGAATGAATAGAAGCACAATAAAGTACATGAAATTTGGAAAGAACTAGGAAATTAAAATTATTCGATTGGTAGATACGATAGAAAGTTAACTATGAGAGGATAGAAGTCTGGAACTGGCAAATGACAATCATCAAAATTTTACGAAATTTTGTAATGATTTTATTTTACGATTGTATATCTTCGAGATGAAACGTAAGAAAATTGTGTAAAACCATTCTTGCAAGACACTTTTTGCCAAAAAATGGCAAGTATAATTCATTCGCACTTGCAAGCTGCACCCTGAGCAAGTTGATTTATGCAAGTACCTTCATTGATTGCGTAAAGATATTTAGAAAAATACTTCGATACTTAGGCAATATCTTGAATTACCTCTTGCAATTCTTCCTTTGTAAACATGTGATATAGTGCTCCTGGTGTCATCGTCATGACATCAATGTTTTTGTCATTAAGTTTCTCCTCCATGACTTGCTTCAATATTTTTAACGCAGCTTTTGTTGCTTCCTTTAGCGTCATTGACTGCAACAGTAATGAGTTATTGATTTGTTAATTATTAAGACATTGATGAAATAAACAGTTATCAGTTAATTTAGAAATAATATTTTATTTCAATTGAGATGGATTTGAATACAAAAAACGGTACCTTGTGATAAACTTCCTGAAGCGACTGTTGTGCTCCTTCACTGCCAGAACCAATAGCCTTGGCATCAAACTGAATGAAGGTTCCCGAAGGATCCATGTGAAACAGTTGGGGTCCTTTCTCGTCAATGCCAGCAAACAAAAGTGCCACACCGAACGGCCTGGACATTGCACTGCCATCGTCATCACTGTCCCCAAACTGAATGGCAAGATTCGAAACAGCCTGTGTTGCTGATTCAACTGACATTTTCTCGTTGTAGGTGAACCAGTGATTTTGGCACTCCACTCTTGCCCTGTCGATCATCGTCCTGGAATCTGCCATCAGACCGGATGACACGCATCCAATGTGCTTGTCGATCTCGACAATTTTCTCCACCATGTTCGGCTCCATCAGGAAAGACGTCGTACGCTTTTCAACTGCCAAAACTACTCCCTCGGATGTGCAAATGCCAATCGCGGTCCAGCCGAGCTTGATGGCTTCGATTGCATACTCAACTTGGAAGAGTCTGCCCTCGGGTGAAAAGGTGTTAACACCACGATCGTACTCGGAGCGTGTCAGGAACATCTGCAGACACAAAGATTCCGTTTGATCAAGGTAAAAGCTAAGAAATTACAGCTTCAAAGATTTAAATTAACATTTTTAGGTTATAGTCTACTTTTCATAAACATCATAGAAACGTAAGTACACACTTTGGAACCTATAGAGTACTTATTCGAAATGTGGAAGATTCCACAGATGTTACCGAGTACACCGAAATAAATGCTAAAGCACCCCTCGAAACGTCAAACGCGAATCAGAGGGGGTAGAGGTTAACCGACAATGACACTGCAAAACAACTGATCTAGTTCTCACAGAACAAAAAAACCGATCGCACTCAAACCGTTGTCGTGGACTTTCCTCTTTCTTAATCAAACCTACCTTTGCTAAATTTGAAAATAAAGAACACAAGTTTCAATCGACCAACAAAAAACAACACTCCAAAGAAACACAGCAGAGGAATCCGTCGTCGTCGTGCAGTGTCACGTAAATCGAAGACAGCGCCGCGCGAAACGGTGGGAGAGGAGAGTAAAAACAAACATCACGGTTAGCCGAGGGGTTGCGCGGGTGTGAGGAGGGAAATTCGACCGGCTGCAAATGGCGTCTGCGCAAAAGGACTCGTTGGCTGAGAGGACGAGGGACGAGGACGAAGATGAGAAGTGAGGGAGGAGAGAGGACGCGCACACCCTCTCGAAAGATTGTCGAGATTTTCGAGGCGAAACACCGGCAGTCTTGTAAATTCTGGTAATAAATGCGCTCCGATTCGATGATTGTTGTTCATTTGATAAAATAGTTTGCCAAGTACAGAAGCCGGGGGTATATTCGCGTAAGTTCGTGGGAGGTAGTGAGAATATTCATGGGAGATGGTGATTGATGTCTACACGCTTCCCTCGAGGTACATTTTTGTTTGTTTGCGGTGAGCGCATCCATGGATGCTGCAAGATGATTTTAAGATTTGAATGACGCTTGTTTTACTCATCATTTACAACTTTTACTGTAGAAATAG
Source organism: Copidosoma aretas (assembly GCA_030522625.1). Taxonomy (NCBI): domain Eukaryota; kingdom Metazoa; phylum Arthropoda; class Insecta; order Hymenoptera; family Encyrtidae; genus Copidosoma; species Copidosoma aretas. The sequence continues at coordinate 17,724 of JAPYYV010006551.1, read as the reverse complement.
TGTTGCCATTATATAAACAGCGTAGAAGATGGAGTCTACCGAGAGGTTGATTGCATCTGCTGAGAACAAAGACTGGGATACTTTGCTGACAATACTCAAACCTAAAGACTTTTGCAGTGATATACCGAGGTAAGAATTAATGAGCGTGTAAAGGTACCCTATGCCAACGGTATGGATACTTAACTATAAAATGTTTTTCATCCACAGATTGCTCAGTGATTTTGTAAAGCTGATCAAAGTCGCTGAACTTCTGACGGATCAATTCCTCGAGCTTCCTGAAAAAGTTAAAAATGTCTTCCTCAAGTGTCTGGCCAATTCTTGTGTCAATGGGTACATTGAAAAGGAATATCCATTGAATGACAATGAAGATTTTGCTGCCCATAAAAATATCTACAAATACTTGTCACAAGAAGTTTCAAAGTGGAATGAAGACAGTCTTTATCCATACCACATTAATTTTCCTTACGATGGTGTTGTCAGGTGGACTGTTAAAACTGTATCAGAGTATGCTGCAGATGGCAGAAGATTGAACGAGGAGCAGACTGAGGTTTTGAGACTGAGCATTCAATTTTTGTGCAACTACTTTACATTTGCCTTTGATATTTCGATTTCTACCAACGCTAATGTTATAATGGATTGTGTTAAGGATCAGAATTTTAAGAATACAATCATGTAAGTTTAACCAGTAAGTTTCTGCTGTTCAAATTTTAAATATTACGTTGCTAATTAATTTATTGTTTTCTAGTAAACTTGTTGGTCATGATCGTGCTCCAATTGCAAGAGCAGCGTGTGCCTATGTTCATAATATGATGAAGCAGCTGTTCCAAGAATTTTATCCAACAATTGATAAAAAAAAGCTGACTACTGAACTGATAAAATCAACCATATCAGATATTCAAGCTGCATTAGACACAGTAACTTTATTACTTAGAGATCCCAATTACTTGAAAGACATTTATGAGGAAGTTAGCATCGATGACAGATTATACTTGCTTGATATTATTCACCAAGAAGTACGTTCTGTTGCCTATGATGAGGGCAACCATGGAGCGTATGTCATGCCAATTGAAACTATTGAATTTTTGGCTGAGAATTTCAAAAAAAAGAGTGATTTAATTTTAAAAACAGTTGATACACATGTGAAGAATTTGGAACCCACAGAAGTTACTATACTTTTGGATATTTTGGGGGTATTGACGTCTAATTCGCATTTGGAAGAATGCAAAAGACTTCAGGAAGATAAAAGCCTTTTGATAAACTGCATTTGTGAGCATCTTATATTTTAAAGCTATATTTGTTAATAAAATTATGACTAATTTACAATTGGAATTTTTAGTCCTGTTAAAAGCCGTCCACATGACGGGGAAAGAAACAAATAATTGTTTTACTCCATTGCAAAAATTGAGTGAATTAACTATAGCCGCTAACAAAAACGGCAATGAAACTGAAGATTCCAATAATGATTGTCACAACAAAATCCAGTGTCATCCCGCATTTGGCTTCAAAGCTGGACTTATACGAGTTATCGGCAATCTTGTGCACAAACACGAAAAAAATCAAAATCTTGTGAGTACTTATTCTAAAAACCGACAAACTGATTCTGTTGCAAATTTTAATAAAAAATTATTTTCAGGTTCGTGAAACAGATGGGCTTCCTCTTTTGCTCGATTGCTGCAATCTTGATGCAAGAAATCCATGTATCCTTTGAAAAAAGAAAAAAAAAAAACGCAAATGATTAAAAAATATTCTCGAATTTCAATACATTTTCTTAAATCACAAAATTATATAGTAATAATACAGTGGACCAGCCTCGCAGTAAGAAACGTGCTCCAAAACAATTCAGAGAACCAAGAAGTCGTCTCCAAGATGGTGAAAATTGGAACGGTGGATAGCACGGTGTTGCGAGAATTCGGTCTCACTCTTCATGACGAGGGTGATGGCAAAGCAACAGGCATAATGCCTCTGCCAAGCAAGAATTAGTTGTCTCAAATGCCAGTTTAGTCATACGATGCGACGTTGTATTAATCAAATTGTATGTAAATTTATAATGAAATAGCCCGTCAATACCGTCAGAAGTAGAGAATTAGAAACGTCCATGTTTTCCACACACAATAGGTACACTTATTAATACTTTTAATATGGCTTAAGAAAACATTTTTTGTTGAGTATGGAACAAAAAAAAAAAAATAAAAAAAAAAAAAAAAAAAAAAAAAAAAAAAAAAAAAAAAAAAAAAAAAAAAAAAAAAAAAAAAAAAAAAAAAAAAAAAATGTATGACGTTTGAAAAAAAAGGCGAAAAATTGTTATTCACTTCGGCTGTATGTTTTGCTACTTTCAGATTTTAAAAAGTTTCAATTATTGTATAAGAATTAAAAAAGAAGAATTTCGAATATGCAGCAGCAGCAGAAGAAGTAGCAGCGGGTGATCAAAACGTTGTCTACCATACCTTCCGTCTAAAGTGGAGTTCGCTGCTCCGCGCGCGTGCCGTGCGTGGATTATTCTTCCAAGAAGAGAGAAGCCAATATAAAGTCTCGTCCCCTCGAAGACAGATGTCCTTGTGATTGCGAATCTAGGTATTTTTTATCGATTTTTGTAAATTTTTATCAAATTGTTTAAATATACTCAAACAACCAGTCCGACAGTCGGCTGCAGTCCATCACGTGCGAACGACACGTATCGCGTATAGCCAAGCTATTTTTAAGAATGAGCCAACAGCTAGGAAACAAAACGCATAATTACAAAGTATTATATTAAGGACGCATGTATAACTTGAGAACAGAAACAATAAAGCTCAAAATGAAGATGAATCGCCCCTCCGTCCGTTTATACTCTGTGAGCTATATATATATATGCACGAGATATCTCCGATCATCCAATGCCCTGCACACTCTCTCGATTCTCCCTCGCTCGCGATTGATCGATCACTTCGCGTCCCGAGGTTATATATATATAAGTGTATAAATGTCCGGTGCATTAGAAAAATGCACGCGCTATCGGGCCAGGCGAATCTCTCGTCCTCTCGGACAATGGCGAAAACAAAGTAGCGGCATTAAGGGCCAAAGTTTCCGATGCTCGACCAGTAGTATCCTTATAGTTTTACCCTCCACCACCGGCCGCTGACGCCTTTCTTTTTTCCGAAAAGGCCGGAGCGGATCATCCGATCGAAGGCGATCGTGTTCTCGGCTTTCGGTCGGCGCAAACGTGTTTCGCGCTCGTGGGCCTCCCTTTTGCACCGAATGCAAGTAGGTGGTACGTACAGATGCATATATACACATTACGAGCGAGCGACACTCGGAGATCGTACTCGTACATCGAGCACGTATATGTACCAACGACGCCGAGATTTATTTCGTTTTGTTCACATAATATTATACGCGAGCTCGTCTCGGCCCGTCCAACGCAAAACGGATGAAAAAACAAACGCATTCAATTAAGGCGTTGACTCGGCGCTTACATTATAAGTACCTCGTAATATACACATACACCCCGATCGCTCCAAGAATGTCGCGCTCGCTCGATTCCTTTTCCCTCTCTTTCTCCGCCGATCGGATCTCGCGCGTATGTATACTTACATGCAGCAATTCCCCGGCACAGAGCCTTTTTTTCCCCCCCCCCCCCTTCGCCGCCGCGGCTGTCGCGCGTATACACTTTTGTCGATCGGCTCGCGATACCGAAATCGATGTTTGCTTTCCGTACGTCGTCATATACGTGTACACAATACGCGGCGCGTCTATTGAGTCATTAGTTTCTCGTTCGCGTATATCGTGTATTTTAATATCCAGCGGTTGCAGGTTTCGTATACGCTCCGATTCGGTGTAATTGATGCTCGGAAATAAGAACCGAGTCTCGCGGGGCATTTTTCATCGCAACAACGCGCTTAATTAATACACCGGTAATTAAGCCTCGGGGTGTCTCGTATCGCTCGCGCGAGTGGATCGAAAAAAAGGATACGCGCGCCGTAGGTATGTGGTCGAGAGAAATTGCCTTTTCGCGAGCGGGGCAAAAAAACAACGCGTATCGGGGTGGGGGGGGGGGGGGGGCGATAGAGACGCGTTTCGCGGAACGGGGAAAAATCGGCTTCGATTACACGGGCGCCGCGGCTAATTTAGATCAGCGGCGCGATAGGGGGCACGTTTTGCGCGCGCGAGCGTCGAACTCGCCCCCGGGAGCTTGATGGATAGCGCGACGCATGGGATTCCCGGGTTTTGCGATGAATTGCCGATTTCTTTTTTCAGTCGCTCGCGATCGCGCGCTGCAGTTCATCGGAGGAAGTATTTCCAATATCGATGACGCGGTTGGATTTTTCGCGCGCGCAATTTTTTTTTTCTTCGCCTTGATACATTTGCATCTAAGGATACGCGATAATGAAAACGTCCTATAAACATACCGTTTGATGGGTAATGTTATGATAATCTTAATTGCGCCGGGGAACCTGTAGCTATAGGTCTCAATATTGCCTCGTGCGTTTGATACATTAATATCTTGTTTGCTGAGTGTATTTTGTAATGAGGTCACACAGGCTAATGATAATGGGAAAGCGATAAATTACGCGATCGAGCTTTTCTTTATGACTTCATGTAATTTCTATTCCGTGTTTTTTTTTCTCCCTACTAGTAGTTGAGTATGCTTCGGGAGACTCGATAAATCGAAGAAACTCGTGGATTTTAAATTTAATGAAAAGTCATTGAGTCGAGCGAGCGAGAGAAAGAGTCCGTGTAATTTATAATACCTTATGGCGTGTGAAAGAAAATTAAATCGACTCGTCGTAACTCAATATAGCGCTTGGGTGGAAAAATGTGTAACATGTGTTACAAGTGGGATGTGTAATTTTCACGATCAATTTCTGTTCTGGAATTTCACCAACATAATCATAAAACCTTTTTTCAAACGTGATGGTATGAAAGATACCTGCCAAGATTGATTCGGTCATAAACTTTTTTTTCCCTGCTATCTTTCAATTAAAATTTAAGTACTTACGCCTTTCTCGTGAAAATGTGCGCGCATAAATCGGTCCAAAGATTTCAAAAAAGGACGGACCCTGAGACAGTGCAATACATAAATCTGCGGCTCGTATCATCGACCCCTGTTACCGACTCACAAACTGATAATAATACAGTCCAACATCCCGGACGTTGTACCGGCCAGTCCAGTGCACAAAATATGCACCCTAACGCGCGTACGTGTAATTCACGGTCCGATCGAGCGTGTCGATCACGGCCGCATTGAAACTGCGCCACGGACGGCTGAAACTCCATTTGTTGCTGCACGAGTGCACCCGAGTCTCTTTTTTTTTCCCGCGCACCTGTGCGCCGAGAGATAATTTATTCATTGTAAACGGCTGAATTACACGTACTTACATGTAGCTGCTGCGCTTTATCGATCGATCGATCGTCGTGATGTGGCCATTAAGCTTGAAGAGCAACAATTCTAATCGGCGTTCATGAAAGGCTACAGCTGTGTTTATGTGTTTGTTTGCTTTTTCCTTTTTTTTCTACTCTTCTCGAACACGACAAAAAATGTGAATTATTACAGTAAGGGCGTCGCTGACCTTATGCAAGTATTGCCGTATCAGCTACACGATATCAAATCAAACCTAGTTTTTTACGTTATAAGTACACCGACTCAATAAGATCTGGTGAATTGAGCTATGAGTGCAAGATTTACCTTTTTCCCTTGAGGTATTAAAGTGCTGCAGGATTTTATCTTAAAATAATAATAATGATAATAACAATAATAGTAATAATAATGTACCAAAAATCCTTTTACAACAGTTGTATGCAATAGCATCGCATCAACGATATATTTTGCTCTTGGTGAATAAAGAATTGTTGTTATGCAAACGACAGTATCTCCGCTAAACGAGCCATAAAGCGATATAAAACGAATCTTATTTTCTTCTTTCGCCCTTTCTCTCTCAATTCGAGACATTTTGACGAATGTTATATAAACATGGTTTGTTTATGCATACCCCCTCGAGAAGGAGATGACGACCCAAAGATTAATTCGTAAACAAATTTAAAAACTACTGCCAAATTTATTGGTGCATAATGGTGTAGTTTCTTTAAATTTTGAGACACATCTTGAAATAATATTCCAGCTAGTACAATTTCAAGTGTAGGTATTTCTGTTTTATTAATATTATTATATCTCTGCAATCAGCTTTGAAATATAAATAATACGCTACTCACTTCACCTTCTATAGTAGATGTATAATAATTTTGCCGGGTAGTATTCAACAATTTTGATCATCTAAGAGATAGCTTAGTTTACATAGGAAATGTATGCCTATACTATTACTGATACCAGTTTTACATTTAAATATGTTTTTGCACATATGCTTGCATGAATGTTGCAAAATAGAATATACTATTTTTTTCTTTTTATGATTGTTTTTTTTTTACGCCTGGAAAATTCTCTCATTGAAAATTTTTATAAAAAGTTTTTAAAATATTTTTTTGATTGTTAATTAAAAAAAATTTATGGTTGTAATCAAATTTTTTTTTAAATTATTTTTATTTAATAATACAATTTTCTTATTCAGTAGCACTTTTGCTTCTCATCTGATGGCCAGCTTCTTCAGTAAAGAAATAACCTTTAATGAATATATACATATTATTTGAGAATTGAGGTCGTACTATGTGTAAACTATGTCTAATATCAATCATATTTTACGCATTTGGTAACAATAAAAAACAAATCAAATATATATTTTAATCTAGAAGGGAAGCTGTTTCTTAGAAAGACTTTGTATATTGTAGTACTTACTACTTACAAACATTGGTTATTTTTTGTCTGCTAATTATACTCAAATCATAATCACCTCATCAGTTTGAATCAAGTTATTGCGTAACAAACATAAAAGGACATATTCAAAATTATACTCTTGAAAAAATTAAATATTGAATATATTTTTCTGCTTGTTTCGGCAGCCAAACTAATAGACGGAATCATTTGAAGTAAATGAAAGATTTATTAATAACGATTCGAGCTTTTGAATCAACAATAAACAAATACAGGTAATGAATGTGCGTTTGGTTTTATCACTCTTTTTTTTCCAAGCTCTAATACTTTACACACACAAACATTTTATTTAGTAATAGTTTATTATTACATACTCAGTTGTATTTAAATCCTCATTTATTAACAGTTAAGAGCGTGAATTGAATACGAATACTTTTTTCTATCAATGATGTTTTCATTACGGAATTCATGAAACTTTATTTGGATTTATGCGTTACTTTTTTTTTTCATCTTGAGATACTTATTGAATGGTGGCTTTTGTAAAAGATTATAGACACAGTATTCGAGACATCTCAAAGAATTCCTGTACGCTCTGCAGTTAGTGCAGACAATGCTTCTTGCAGTGTCTGACGGGTAGTTCGTGTTCCTGCTGCAGATTGAACACTTCTTGTATTTCTTCAATTTCATAATAATTTTATTGTCGTGTTTGTTGTTACTTTTACTGGCTTTATGATTTTTGTTGTTACTACAGCTGGCCATGTTGTTGACGATCGAGAGGGTGAGAGTTGTTCGACTAGAAATTTGTTAGGTTTTTGGCAAAATCCAAGTGATTCTGAGAGCAGCTCATACGGCATAGGAGTCCTTGACCTATTTAATTAAAAAAATTATTTATTATTTTTAAATATTCATAGTTATCTATGTAACTTCATACCAAAACCTTTTACACTACTAGAGGACTACAAAAATCGCAAAAAATATTCAAAAAGTTTAATAAAAATAAAAATGTAAAGTAATAGATATTGATTACTGACTCATCACTGTATTCCATATTCTGTAAAAGAAAAAAAGAAAATCATACTAATTATAGAAGAATTCCAGTAAAAAAAACTGTCCTATGTAGTCTCTTATATAGTAAACCGGTTATATATGTGGCCAGAGTGAGAAAACTTTTAGTTAGAACAGTAAAAATTACAGTATTGGATACAGTCATTTTTACTGTTCTAACGGTAATTTTGATTGTTCAAATTATACTTTTTACTGTTTAAAGAGTAATTTTTCTTATTCTGATGATAAACAACCGGTTTACTGACACAACAGTAATTTTACTGAAATTTTTCTATGATTTTTATAATTTTTGTCTCTTATTGTACCTTAAAGGAATTTTCCAAAGAGCATACTTCAATATTGCGAGAATGTACATAATAATACACGCTTTAATTTTCTCATGAAACAAAATATTTGGATCGTCAAACCAAAACCAAAAAGTCACAAAGGATTCAATACATTAATGTAAGCAATAAGGTGAAAAAATCATTGAAAAGCTGTCCTTTATATATTACAAGCTATATTTTCTCATATTTAAAATACAGCTAATGAGCTAAAGCATGTTAAATGCATACAATTTGTCCACGTTTTTTAATTGAAACCATTACTGTCTTTAGAAGGTTTATCTGGTCAAGCTATTGATAGAGAAAATTCGATAAAAAATTGTGTGTGTAAGAAATTTATAGAAAATATTTCCTTAACATTTGGAGACAATACATATACTGATTAATAGTCAAGATATAAATCGAAAAAAATTTGTCCTTGACGTGGCATCTTACAAAAAATTGACATTCTTGGACTTTTTACGAAGAAATTCTCATTAAAACAACAGGAAAATTCCGATGAAATCGCAACAGATAACAAAAAATCTTCAAATATTGTTTTTATTGTTTTTATGTTAAGATTGTAGTTATTCAGGATTTATTTGTTGAGGTATCAATAATTATTTCCAGAAATTTATCTTGAAGGTTATACACAGGCGTAGCGCACTGCACTAACCAAATCAAGTATTAAGAGTCAAATTATGTATTTTGCTTTTTCAGTACCAAATAAACATCCTTAATTATTATTTATTACCAAAAAAAATTAATTATACTTTTTGAAAATATAAGCCAACTCGATATTTGTTTTGAACATAGCAGTTTTCATTACTTGAACCTTCTCCTTAAGGAGGCTCATACTTTACTCTCTAGTCAATTGAGTAGCCAATCTATAAAACCGTGCTAAAATTGCTATTACACGAAAAGATTCGAGGGAAGTATGTTTAACAAACTTGAGATTACTTTTTAAAACGTCATGCCTTTCATACTTTTGATTAAAAATCGAAATTTTTACAGTTGATATGACAAAAAATTCTAAAATTTCCTCAAATACTTTGAACGATGAAAAGTCTATACAAAATCGCCAAGAAATCTGATTCTTTCGATAAAATATAATTCATTTACAACTTGTGAATGATTGCACAAAATTTTAGGTAGATACAACAAGTTAAAAACTTTTTACAGTCGATCTTGAAAAAACGCAACTTTCCGCATGGGCTCGACTTTATTAAACTGCTTAAGCAGCAGATGATGCTCTTTCATTTACGTGCATTTAATATAGGCACTTTTACACTCTCAGTAGGAAAAATAGGATTCGCCACTCATGTGCATCCGACCAGGGAGGGTCCCAACGATCCCTCGGGCCCAGGGACCGCCCTGGAGAGATGCACATTTGTGACGAAAACTACTATGAAAATTGGTCGGTGATTGACATTTTTCGAAGTGCTAATTTGTTCAGAATCGCAAAATCTTCTTTGGTTAGTTTTTTGTTCATGTGGCAGTCCTTTGAATGAATTTTTCCTGCAAATGAATGCAGAAAAATAAAGATCTCATTGAGAACCCGTGTTACGATGTCCAACTTTGTAGATCGAAAAATCATTCGGTAAAAAATATTGAAAAAATTAATACTGATTTTTGATAGTCTAATTCATCATACTTCTGAATTTCACCTCATTAGTACTTAATTTGCAAAAGATATGAGCCTCCTTAAACTTTGGATTTTATAATTATGCTGTGCTATTGTCGAGAAAGCTGATGTACGATATTGGTGTATATCTAACCAGAGCAATCACAAAGAATCCTCGGACGCTGGTTTTTGCCACTCTCGTATTCCGTGCTTGCCCTGGTAGAGATATCGCACTAGTATCAAAAGCTACTATCAAAAATGAAGTTCTTAAAACTCGAAATGAGTAGTCGTTTCGTATACAAGTCATCAACGAAGATGAGGTGATATTTTCATACAGCGCATTAGTGGTGATTGCATAGCTAAATTTACTGACGGAGCTTAAAGCGTATGCATACTTGTACAGCGTTTTCTGTAATAGGCAACAATTATAAAAAAAAATTGTTAATTAATTCGCGTTTGACTTGATATGTAACCAAATAAGCCTCTTAAACTCGGAAATCGTAAAAAAAATGTACACTGAAGTGAGTGCAGTACCTACCTTGAATTCAAAGCTATTAAGTCGATTACAATCTTGAAAAACCTTTTGTCGTCCTGGAATAGCTCCCTTGGTCTTAGGCAGTTCAGGTTTCAAACTAGAGTCTCAAGACTACCTTACAATTTTGGTGGATTTACGGTAGTCGTAAAAGAGCGATTGACTGCCACGATCGAGGTGGCATTCAGTAATGCCAACTGCAACGCCCTCTTAGTGTCAAATACGCAAGTCATCGCTGCTTCTCCATTTGAATACTTATAAGTAGAATATAAAAATGTTACTGCTGTTGCTTCGTCGCTTGCCGAAGCCCATTATTTTACACTTTCTCATAATTTTACTTCCTCGTACTTGTTTGAGAAATATGTGCTTTTATCGTATTCAAGCTGTTGCAATATACAAACATATATTTAGGTATTAATATTAATTTTAAGGGAATGATTAAAAAAGTTTGGTTTGCCGACCGGACGGGGTCTAAAAAATAAAAAATGTTCTGATTGATGTTGCATAATAACTTTTTTTTCAAGTAGCTCGATTTCAAGCTTGATTATCAGTGTGTGGTTCTTTAGTTATTGTCAAGTTCGTTCCAAGTTGATGATTGGTGTTATTTATTAAACAGTGTTAGACTTGTATATGAAATTCTGTTTTTCACTTGAACGCATATTTTATACTTACTTTATGTAATTAGACTTGTACTCTCAATCGCACCTCGACGTAAAGTCTCATCAACTCTATCAATAGATATGTAAGGACTTCAAAATAATCATTATTTACGTACACATTCGGGTATATATATTTTGATACATATTTTTATCATCTATTTGCCACGGATCTTTTTTTACTTGCCTCCAGTTTGTAAGGTGATTTACACGTAGAAGACTGTAAAATACTTTACTAATAAGCAACAAAAATAAGATTTTTACCTAGAAGGTTATGTTTCATTTTTTACTTTGCAATTAAGGAAAATGAGTCCTATACTTTTTGACACATTTACGTGACTCGAAAGTAAGTACAGTATCACCTCCCAGAAAGAATGCGATACTTCCTTCACTTGAGTCGTTATACTGCTTCGTAGAAGTAGTCTGTTTGGAAACGCTGATTACAATTTATTCGGAAAACCATGGTCCCATTTATAAACGCGTCATTACTCTTCAAACTATACGCATACTATTGTTTTAATCAATTATCAACTTCAGATATTTTTAGACTATTTATATCAAATTATAACTAACGACTTTTGCTAAGGATTTCGAAAAAAAAACTTTCGATAGCAGCAAAAAATTAGAAGTTAATTAATACGTTCAATCGTGTGCCGAAGTTTAGTCATATGCATGCTTCACTCGGTTTATAAATTTCTCAGCTTCTCCGGATGAAACAATTTTTGTCTCTATAATTTGCGTCTGTACTTCCAATGCAATGAATGTGGCGTAGGTAATTGTTTTGAGTTATGTTTTTGAAATGTTTAAAGTCTACTTCACCATCGATTAGTATACTAGTGATTAATTGTTTTATATTTGTAAAACAGCATATAACCCATTTAAATTACACGAATGGACAGGCGAAGACACGTTTTGAACGGGAAATTTTCGTTAAAAATCGTAAGTTGTAAAAATAACGGTAAATAGTGTGAGGATGCTTTGCGCCAATTAACGGACACTGATTTTTTTGCGTAACAACGGTTATTCATATTTTGTGCAGGTGATCCTTGTAAAGGAGAAAGAGCAGGGACCCCGAAAATGATTCGTTCGATTGACCACGCGAGCACGTTATACCGTCTTCATTGATTAAAAAGTTAATTGAGCAGTTAAAAAAGAAATCCCTGCAGCCTCCTTTTCGTGCGACGCGAGCGGCGAGTGGTGATGAATGGATATATACGTCCCGTGCGCGGCCATCAACTTCTGCTCCATACTTATCGTGCCGTAAAAGCGAGTAATATAAAGATTCGTTACGTATGTATACGTCTCGCGCATCTCTTCGATCATAATCATATACGCGCCGGGGCGTAAAAGAAACTCGCGAGTGAAAAAAGAAAGGAGCAAAAAATACAATAAATAAACGATACGAGAATCAGGGATCGATCGACGCGATCCTCGCTGTAATGATGAAAATCTTACAACGAAAGAGTGGGAGGGGGGGGAGGATAAAGGTCACGAGGCATCCAATCGATCCCTCGGAGCGGCTCGATCGAAGCGATTAATATTCATAAATGCACATGCGGCCCGGGCGCGCGTCGCTTACTGCGTTTTTCAAAGGGCCCTCCGCTCTCTCTCTCTCTCACATGTGAACCGCGTTCCCGTTAAACGAGGCCCCGCGCGCGTCGTAATTATATACCCTCGACCCTATAAATATGTGCTTTGTGCGCGAGCCTTCGCTTATGGAAACGATTTCACCCGGCAGTTTGATTGTCCAACCTCTCTCTCTCTCTCTTACTCCTGGAATGGGCCGTGTTGGGACGACGATTCGAGCCCACGTTGCGTATCCGAGTATAATCCGGCGTCTGAGGACCTCTTTCAAGGGGGTGAGATCGAGGGGCACTCGAGAGCGTCAGCGCCTTTTGTTGAAACTGCTGAAGTGCGACAATCGAGTGTGAGTGCACTGAACAAAATTTGGTCTGCTATTGCTACCAAAAGCGGGAGCAAACGCGCTTCACAGATATTATATGGTTCTCAAAAGCCCTCACTATCATACCTATGTGGCTTACACGCATAGCACCACCAATGGCTGATACTCGAATCACTCAACTGCGTGGTGTCCACCATGCACCATCTGTGGCGCCACTAGTGAGCCACGCGCAAGCGTAAATGCGTCTCATCAAACTGTTAGTCGTAAGTACACCTCCAGCGGACCAAATTTTTTTCAGTGCACAAAGAGATGGAGCGGCGTTGATCACTCGGACCGCACAAAGTGGGGATACACATACTTTCTTCATTCTTTTTTCATGAAAAGATTATACATTTTTTTCAAAGGTATGGAACAGTTGTTTTCTTATATTCTTGAAATTGCCCGGTCTTGGCTTTTCTGTAATATCGAGCTGTCTTCATTTTCATAAATTTCAGCGTCGTTTCACCTGTGATTACCAATCTAAATTACATTCTGGAAAAGAGATTACATTATTACTGGATGTTCAAACAGAAGTCAAATATTGTTAGAAATATCAGAGTACTTGTGAACGGGGCAACTTCGCTAAGTCGTCAGTTTTTTATTCTTACAGGTATTGTCTGAATTTTTAAGTAGTTTAATTATTTTCGAGTCTTTTTGTACATTGTCTATGTATGTTAGAGTTCTTACTTACTATTATTCGAAAACAATGATTTATTATCATCCCTACGGCCTGCTTTGATAATGCAGCAATTTTTCTTTGGGCTAAGCGATGAAGTGCTCGTCCCAAAGTATTGAAAAAAATCTCGACTTCTCCCGAGATATCCCGTTGTTCCGAACAATACATATTTTGTTGGAATTTGTATTTGTACAGGAGACTGAGTCAAATTGTCTCAGCACCAATATACTTATCTCTGTACCAAAAAGAGATAACGCTAATTCGTTTTCATGGTCAATCTTAACTGTATTTTTTACAAGCATAAACAAAAAGTCAGCCGATATTTGTCCATATACATTTTTTTAAGTTTAGTGCATTTTTTGTGCTTTGAACTCACCAACAAATGATTTCTCTTCGGATGCAAATTGAGCCTCTGATGTCGAGTTGGTTCCCATGAATAAAAAATGATCGAGTCAGCTCTCAGGTAATAAACACGAAGCCGAGTTTTTGTTCAGATATTTATTTTTTTCAATTCCTGTATCACTCGCGTAAAATTTATTAAAAAAAACTGTTTACGCGCTCGGCGGTAAGATTGAGATTTTTCTAGGTAAGAATCGAGATAAACGTATAATGATCTTAAAAACTATTCTAGAACAATATAATGTATGTTTTTTCGATCGCTATTTCAAGAACGAGATAACATTTTTTAATCATCGTATTGTCTCTTCTCGTGACAGCTCCATTAAGATTTTCGCCCCGGGCTCGCCAGTGCGTGGCTGCGTAGCAACATCATCGCCAAGCGTCCGTAAATGCATAACGTTAATGGGATGCTCCAACCAGCGTCAAGAAGTCAACTATTGTCAAATAGGTTCGACGCATGTTACCGAACGCAGCCCTATCCACCCATTACGATGTGAGTTATCCATCAAATTGTTCTTTCATACGTGATTAACAAGTTCCGTGATACCCGTATAATATATATATATATATATATATATATATATATATATATATATATATATATATTTAGAAAGTCGCATTTATATTTCAATTAAAATTTTCTAAAGTATACAATACATAACATATATTATAATTATTCTGGAGGCCGAAACTATGTCTCGGGCCGAGATAAGGCTCCAATCGCGAGCGTAAAAATTCTCGGCCGATACGCTGCATGTATACAAGTTTTCGCCATAATGCTCACGACGGACGCGCGCGGCTCGATGCATGCGCATATTTGTCCGGATTAGATTCCGCAAATCCAACTCGTATACGATCTATTTTAAACGCGGCGCGCGTGGGGTACTTACACTTGTGTAAAATTGATTTCTCGGCTCCTGCCGCTACTTAGGGAGAAAAATAAAAGAAACGGACGCAGCGATAGAGACGAAACGGTCACGGGTGACCGAGAAAAACGTGTGGGCAACGATCGGCATGCGTTTATCTGTTGTAGTGCTCGGTGACAGTGCCACATGTGGCAGGAAAAAAAAAGCAGCCGCACGCGCGTCCAGGTAAATCAGGAGAAACGACCGGCGATAAGGATGCTTGTATCGCATCGTATTATATGGTATGCAAAATTGATGCCGATCAATGTAATGTATTTACAGAAAATCATACACGCGTATTTCGTTTATCTCGCGCCACCGAAGCGCCCATACCGTACCGTCGACTTTTTAACTTTCACCCGTACTCCACCTCGGGTTTATTCGAGAGAAATCACACACGAGTCTCCGCAACGCGCTGCAGGTGATAAAAAACGTCTCGCGCGTCGTCGCAGAAGAGCCAATTGAAAGGCCGCGCGTATTATAACGTCGCTTGATTTACCGACGCGAGACGCGGCTTTGCACCTGTAAATCAACGTCCCGCTATACTGCCGGAGGGAGATGTACTGCTCCACGCGTGTGTACGCGCTAGATGTACATACGTATAATGGCCAGGGGAGTCTTGTATAATAATCATAAACGCGCGCGATTGTTCTTGGTTATAAGAGGTACAGCTGGAAAAACTCACCTAATAACGAGCCCAACTCGCCCTGCGCTGCTACTCCTCTTATATTCCACTATTGCTACGTCGGATGGATGCCCATTAGGATTGGCACTCCAACCTTCATCCATCATATCCTGCAGCATTAAGTACTGCACGAGATGATCGACCCCGGATTGGTTTGATTGATCTGTACTTGTGAAGATGTTTGTGGTGCATACGTCGAGTCCAAAGAGAACAGCGCGGGTAAAAAATCTTGACGGAGCATAGCGCACATTGTACATATAGTCCATTGGACGTGTATAAAATGACCGTTGTACGAATGCACGCAACAGTATGCGTCATATATAACATCAGCGGAGCACTAACCATGTGGCAGAAATAATTGTTGATCTATCCGTGTATATAAAGTGTCGCCGTGGCGCGTATCCTGTTAGTCTCGCTCTTTGGCCTGGCATATTTATCGTCGCTATGATTTATATAGTTATATAGTATCGCGCATGTATTATATATATACACGTTAAACGCGTAGGGAGCGCAACGTGTATAGTATAGTGTATGGACCAAGTGATGACACGATTTCCGCGTCGCGGCTCACCCATACACCCCTTCGCGACACAGGACGCGTACTGTGTATATTATGTGCAGGAGAAACGGAGCGTGTCGGGGGGGGGGGGGGGCCGCGCGGCCCCCCCCCCCCCCCCCTTTGTGCGGCGCTGGGTGTACAAAAGCTCTCGCGAGTCAAAAGGCGCCTCCGAAGAAAGATACGCGCTTTTCAATGCGCACATGGAAGTTGCGGACGTCGTGATTAATTGCGCGCGGGATCTCCCCGTGTATACGCTATTTTGCAGTCTCTCGCGCCCGAGAGTGGAAGGCGTTTGGAGAGACTTGCTTTTCAAAAGGCCACGTTAGTTTACGCGAAACTGCGCGATGTCGGTTGCCGCGGTTGTGCAGCGGCGCGTGTGTTTCAGAGAGACATGCCTTTGAGAAATAGCTTCATCCAATATATTTATGATTGCATTCGGACGATATGTAGATCTCTCGCGGAGCCAATACATATATAATGTGTTGGTATAAGGTATGCACAAAAGTATAGAAGGGGTCGAGTATTGCTCCGAGTTTGTGATAAAGTAACGACAGTACTAAGATAACTAACAGTTTTGATGCACAGGTATATATACAGGAACTAATAATTTTTTCATCGCATCATGGCAAAAATTGGATTTTTTTTTTTCCTCAATTATCTTGCGAAAAAATAAATCCGTAGTGATTAAAGCAGCCCTTTCAGCCCGTTATCCGCAACCTCGTGCGCCGATTTTCCCCGTCTCCCCTGCTGAGGAGACTACAGCAGCTAGCGACTGACACGCAGTTTCGCGCGTATTACAAGTACAACCTACCTTCAGCTCAATTACAAGAGAGCATAATATTATACAGGCTGTGCGCAAGTCCAGCTCGTTCAAAGCTCCCATCTTTCCGCATCTCTGCTCGCACGCGTGTATACCCGCTGCGCGCAAGTCCAGGTCGTTCAACGCTCCCATCTTTCCGCCTCTCTGCTCGCCCGCGTGTATAGCTCTTAACGACCCTCCCCCCCCCCCCCACCCTCTCTTTCCTCATCATCTCGCGGGCGTGCACGTAATACAATAACCGCCCTCTAATTACCAAAGAGCCGCGGCACTTTGGACCCCCTCGTTTTTTGCGGCCTCCCTCTCCTCCCGTGCACGAGTTGCGAGCAAGTACGATGCTGCGCCGCGCAGGTAGCTGACTTTCGGCCGTGGTGCATACCCGCCGCGGCTCCGCTGCGGCTGAAACAGAAAAAAAGAAATCGGCTCCATTTGGCCCGCCGCGCGCCGCTCCGCGCTCCGTCCGCCTTGCAGATTTTATGTATCTATATAGGTGCACTCGCGCACGCTCGTGCGATGGAAAAAAGAAGAAAAAAAACACTCGGCCGCGGCCCGCGGTGGTATACGTGGCCGAGCCGATTTCTTTCCCCCGCGTTGGACGCACCGACGCTCGAGTTATCGCGCGCCATGGTATCGTGCGCGCGGGCCATCGATTGTCCAAAATTCGGCTTCGATGGATCGTCGGAACATTGCATCGTTTCTCGTTCGCGCGGAAATAAGGTGTACAACTGGGGTCGGATTTAGTGCTTCGATAATCAAAATACCGTTCGAGAGTTTACCGTCACGTTCCTCCACATAATCGAAGTCAGACACGAAAAAGTTTCGT
>JAPYYV010006550.1:0-14873 GCA_030522625.1 Copidosoma aretas | reverse complement strand
CATGTGCACGATGGACACTTTTTCTACGACGGAAACGGAATAGTGTAACAAGTAGAGATGCTAGTGGGGGAAATTTTGTCTCTGACGCTCTGTCGTTCCATTTGCTATTTCCACCGCGTGTAACCACGGCCTTAGAATATCAAGACGGGATAACTTACTTTGGGGTCTGATCGCGATATTTCGATACATAACAGAATGTCAGAGTAGACAATGCACGGCACACGGCAGTCGAGGGCAGCAGAAGTGATCGTTTGGCGGAATTAGCCCTGGCACACTTCCCATTCCGGAGTGAAATTTGGAATCAATTATAGCACACTCCGAAGTCCAGGGCTCTCAAAAGTATTAGGAAGGAAGACACCGAATTCAAATTGGCTATACGCGCGAAAACTGAAAAATTAAACAAAAACTCTTCCTAATTATAAAATAAATGGATCGCAAGCTTCTTATTCCAATGACCTTCACGTGCTGAGTAGTTAATAAATAAATAAATCTTAAGGTATGTAACCCAATCCACTTATTATTTAAAAAATCAATAATAGATCAATAACGAATAACTTTAACCTAAAAAACAAGAGGACAACAAATAACTAAACAGAAGATTATTAATTGTTAAAAATATTTGTAATAATAACAATATATACGTAAACAAATAACAGGCAGAAAAATTGAATTTTAAGCTACTGTAACCAGGTAACCGAATGGACTTTAACCAAATAACGGAACAAAAAGCATTAAATTATGGATCTTTTTCGTTAAGAATAATGATAATTAATGACAATAACGAATAAGTAGGTAGGCAACAAACAGATAATTAATCTACAGTAACATTGACCAAATAATCCAGTAGACTTTAACGTCCTACCTCAGCGAACAAAAGAACATTCCATTAAAGGCTATGAACTGTTTGAAGTAATAAGTTAGTAAATACCAGAAAAAAATTAATCCTAGGCAGCTGTAACGTAATTGTAGCTGTAATTGTAGCTATAATCACTTATGATTATGGTTATAAGTAAATATTATGTCGCTAAAAGCTCATATGAACTATAGTTATAAGATGTAGGTGTTAGTAGCTATAGATATATAATTATAGCTGAAATTTTAAAGCAAAAGTAGGCGTACCAAAAAAATTTTTTCGCTATGATTGTAATTATAGACTCATTCATAAGCTATTTTGTAACCCACTACTTATTAAGATTTCCACGCAAATTGCCTTATTTGTGTAAACTATATAAGTACATAATCTTGGTTATGAGTAAGGTTAAGTCCGAATTTTTGCTCATTTCGGGAAACAAAATTTTTCAAGTACCAATTGCTTAGTTTTCCCTTTTTATAGGCACCAGCAAAACTTAAACAATTTGTTAAACGATTGGTTTTCTGCAGAATAAACAACAAATGTGTGATAAGCAGACTAAAATACCATATAAATTTTTTGTCGCGTGGTTTTCACAAATTTTTGATGCAATTATTGCTTATAGTATATATTTAAACAATTTTTGTTTGCAAAATGAATAGCAGATTCGTAAAGAAGAATCTGAAATGCCATAGAAAACATGTGTCACAGGCTTTTTGAAAAAATTCTCCAAGATAATTGTTTAAATGATTTGATTCAACAATTTTTGTCTGGGAAATAATTAGCAGATCTGTAATGCGTAGCCTTTAATAGTACAGATAACATGTGTCACTCAAGAAGAAAAAACTTTTTTTCGAGATTTGTTTAAACAAATTGAATAAACAATTGATTTGTTGCAAAATAAATAGAAGATTTGTAATAAAAAGGCCTTAAATACTGTGGAAATCATGGGTCACATGATTTTTTTAAAAATTGTAAAATAAATATGTTTGAATAATTAGTTTAAACAGTTTTTGTTTGTAAAATAATTAGCAGATCTGTAATTCGCAGCCTTAATTAGTACAGATAACATTTTTAACCAATAAAAAAAAAGAATTTTTTCGATATTTGTTCAAACAAATTAATTAAATAATTTACTTTTTGCAAAATAAGTGCCAGATTTGTGTTGAGCTCACCGAAAAACCATAAAAACCACCATAAGCCGATTTTTTGTAGTCCAACTGTTCGTATAAATCAGACATAAGCAACCAAGATAGGCCTCGGTAACGACTTTGGCGCCACCTACACAATACACTAGATGAGGTAGACATGCGAGGAAAACGGATTCTGAAACTAAAGGTCATAACGAGTAAAACCGTACCAAAAAATATTTTTTTGGAGCAAAATTGAGTTGAAGCGAGAATTTTGACCCTTTTTTTGGCGTTTTGGCCCACTGTGTGGCGGCAAAAGCATCGCAGTTATCAACGGCTCTGTGGGAGAGGGATGTTGCTGGCGAAATGGATGAATTACCTGGATCGGACAAATATACAGCACTCACTAAAAGACAAGAATATTACAAAGATTAAAAGACCGTGGATTTGATGGGTCATTTACACTGCGATGTATTTAATCAGGACAAATTATTATTGAACAATGTCAAAGCTTGTTTGCGGTTTGTGCGCGCAAAAGATGCGTTCTGCCTTATGGATGGTTCAACAAAAAATCATTCGGTCAGTATCATCAAGGCCACACTTCTTGTTCGTCGAGTAAAAATTAGCCCTACTGTATAGATCGCAGACGCAAAAACTCTGGCAAACACTACAGCAAAATATCTAATCACGCCTGTCAAAGTGAAATTTTCCACGCTTCATAGCGGTATTAGTGGTGATTGTTTGGATAACATTATTTGTGGCCAACTTCCAAAAAGAATCATTATAGATTTAGTGGACATCAAAGCATACAACGGAGATCAAAAATGAAATCCTTTCAACTTTCAGAATTATTCTATAAATTTTTTGTCGTTACTCAGTGACGGTGTACAAGTACCGAGTAAGCCGCTATACCCGACTTTCACAGGAGCATCACAAATGTTTGTAGAAGCATATCATACTTTATTTTCCGGGACCGGCATTTACTACATAAATGACGGAAATAACATTTACAGAAACGATTATCCCAAGGGATATTGTCTGTTTGCATTCGATCTAATACCTGACCTCTCGGCACATTTTGCAGGCCATTGGAATTTAGTAAAGAACGGAACGGTGCGTATCGAAGTGCTTTTCGAGACACCGCTAACGACGACTATTAATTATGTTTTGTACGTGGAATACGACAATATTTTGGAAATATATTCAAATCGTCAAGTAGTAGTGGATTTTAATACATAAATGGACTAGCTTTAGTTACGGAGAGCACTTTGCAACATTTCTTCAGCGACTCTTGGTATATTTCCTGCAGACAAAGTGCCGTTCACCTGGACGCGACCATGTGGCATGGTAGTAAATACAGAAGAAAGTTCTAAACCAAGTGCGCATTAAGTAGCTATATATATTGATGCTGGCGGTTATGGCGTGTATTTTGATAACATAGCTGTGGACTACCACCCTTAATCTCACATTATATCGATCGACTCAGAAGAAATTGTAATACTTATCTATGGAATGTGCAGCAACTACAAGATAGCAATTGAAAAATGTGCGGCCATTATTGTAATGACATTTTATTTTTTATTTGTAACAATTATTCTTTTGATACGTTTTGCTCCTTTTTTTCATCGAAAATTATTAGTAATGATAAAATATCTGTAACATTTTTTAACCAAATTACTAGAAGTAAGAAATTTAAATATAAACGTATCATAAATAATTCATGTATTCAAACTAGAAAATCCATGCATCACTTTTGATATTTCTTGTGTATGTGTAATTATGTTATAACAACTAGCGTAGTATTAGTCCGATCAAACTTGAATTTATCATAAAATTAAGGAAATCTAGTATTGAGTTATGATGATTTGTAGTCTAGTCTTGCAAATGAAGTCGATGCATTCAGCTCGGAAAAGCTGATCGATAAAAATTTTTCATTTATACGAAGCAACGTCAAAGGAAATCATAGATCTGTAATTAAAAGTCACTTTTTGAAAATCCATTTTCATGTTGTATTCTTAGAGTAAGTTTTCTTTGTCTTGACATATTTGTAAATGAAACGCATTTGAAATTACAATATGTAGAAGTTCACTTAAATTCTTAATGAATGTATCAAATATTCTTTTCGTCTCATTATTTACCTTCTCTGAATTCCACTTCTTACTCCTCCATAAAATTTGAAAAGTTCCCGCCAGACCTGGGCCTGTAAGCCTATAGCGTTGAGTCACGTCCCGGGAGCACGCCTGGACTTATCAGTAAGGCTGACGACGTGCTTCCTGCCTTAGACACCTAAGTAGTGCGGCATCGAATGATAATAATCGCGCTTATATATTAACCGAAGCCGTTTTTTGCCGCTTGACGGGACGTGACTCCGAAGCTTGGCCATCTGGCAAATGGAGCGGAAAGTGCGTCTTTGAGCGTGGGATATTTGAGCCGTTACAAGCCGACCCTTGCAGGACGGTCACCTCGCATGCATGCCGGGGTCAGTAATTAGTAACGAACATCTTTTAAATCTCACGCCCGAATTTCCCGGGGACCCTCTCTACCAAGGCTCTTTTTCCCTACTCTCTCGCCGCACTTTCGGTCCCCAGCCACCGGCCATGCAGCATATATATAGTGTCTGGGAGAAACGGGGCCCTCCGGCGCCAGCCGCATGACATATATCTATGACTTCTGTCTGAGAAAAGGGCGACCTTACTACTTACACACATACACACACAGACACGCACGCACACACGCACACATATCTATGTATACTATATATCTTGTGTATAGAAATATTATACAAGATTTTTTAAGTAATATACAGTCATATTTTCATAAAATTCCCTAAAATTGCAGGGTGCTATCAGAAATCTGCGGGTGGGTGCAAGTACACTAAGTTATACTAGTGGTTGCGAGATCGTGGATCCATATATTGTGCTTGTACTGTGTCTGCATAGTATAGGTATAGTACAGTCACAGTCAGTGAGTCAGTCGAGTCTGCCGAACAGCTGAGCGGCACCACGAGGTGACAAATTTCTTTATTATCATACATATGTACGTGTATGCCTGCGTAGAGAGAGAGAGAGAGAGAGAGAGAGAGAAAGAATCAGACAGACGTACCACCGTGTGCGCAAATGGCATAACAAATGAAAGAAAATATACATAAAATGCAATGAATTCAATCTAAAACAAAATCAACTTGGAGACATAATGTTTATTAATATTCGGTTTTTTTGAATAATATAAAAAATCATTTTTGAATAACGTATGACTGTCTGCTTCGAATTGTAATGATTGTTATTTTTAACCTACCTTGCATTACCGTCGAGATATAGCATTTTTTCTGTCTTCAAAAGGATTGACTCTCATAAATCTATTTTGGAATAATTTATGACATTTAGTATTCATGTCATTATTGTGCTGTAATTTTTTTTGAAATTTGTGATACTTTTTTACCAAGATGTACCCGAAATTTAAAAAATTGACGTAATGTTGTAATGTCGACTAAACTCTCTCTTTTTATCCGATATAAAGGTTATTTACTTTTAAGGAAACCTGTAAAAATAGTTATTTCTAGTCTATCTGGCTTTCTGTTCAAGATATTGCGTATTTTTAAATATTATGAGCTTATGCGTGCACAGAACCGTAAATAATTATTTCTGCATACTTGTCATGATTTTCTAAACATGCAATAATTTTTTCCAAAATTTTTCCATCTTAAGTCTATATAGATACAGCTAAAACACTTAAAATAAAGGTTATGTTTTTACATTAAATAGCAACCCCCTCTCTATTTGTACTCCGCAATGATTGATTTTCCCACTAGAAAATCTATAAGAATTGTTATTTTTGGTCTATCTTTCTTCCTTTTCGAGAAGATATCGCGTATTTTTAAATAGTTGGAAGTTAAGCCATAATAATAACCCGTTGAATAAATATTGGACATCCTCATCGATCTGTCGAGACTGCAAAAATTTTTTGGTCATTGCTTACTGCATTTAAATAAAAGCCAGTCTATATGTAGGCAGCCTTTTCCTTATCTCTGTTCACCTCTATTCCTCCGCACGACGTACAATGAGCCAAAACGGGTTTTTTTTTCCTAAAATAAAATATCTTCAAAACAAATTGACTAATCCAATTGATTTTTTTTGGAGTCTAAAGCTTATGTAATACAAAATATAGAAAAAGTGGTCCGAAGTTACAATATTTTGATTAAAGGGGTAAAAACAAACCTTAAAGTTGAGAAAATTAAAAAAAAAATTTCATAAAATTGATTTTTTTTTATAATCATATCTTATCATTAGGAATTTATAAAGAAGTTAGAAATATTAAAAAATACATGAAATAAATGATTTAGTTAAATCCTAGGGGGATAAAACTATCCTTTAATAAGATAAAACAAAATAAATTTTAGTGAATATTTATAAATAATTGTTCTTTTTACTTGGCAAGCCAAAAATAAACATTTAGTAATAATATACATAATTTTAAGAATGCATTGACGTAAGGGGTAAAAACAACCCTTAAAGTAGACAAAATTTGAAAAAATTTATGTAGAAGTAACATTTTTTCTTTTACTCATAAAAATCATGAAAATTTCAAAGAAACTGTAGAAAGTTCTTGAAGATACTTTGGATAATTATTTAAGTTACGTTTGGGGGGTTGAAACTACCCCTCTATAACGTAAAATAGACTGAATGTCAGAAAAAAAAAATTAATAAAATTTCTCACCTGAGCAAACGTAAATAAATGTTTTAAATTATTATTTGTTATTTTGAGAATCTTATGATGCGAGGGGGGGCATTAACCCTTACACTCATTAAAATTAACAAATATTTACGTAAAATTTTAATTTAGGCAGGAACGGTTTTTTTTCAATAATAACATATCTTCAAAATAAATTGACCAATCCTAACAATTATTTTTAAAGCTTAAAGCTTATGTAATACAGAATATAGGAAAAGTGGTCCGAAGTTACAATATCATACTAAAGCAGATGAAAACAGCCCATAAAGTTGACGAAATTACAAATAAATTAACGTAAATTTAGGTTTTTTTTCTTTAATCCTATAAAAGCATAACAAATTACTGGGTAATTGTAATACTGTATTAAAATACATAAGATAATTTACTAAGATATGGTTGAAAGCTTACAACTATCCTTCGAAAACGTTAACTAGGTAAGATCTCCGAAAATTTCAATAAATGATTTTTTTATACACTAATATATATAGTAACAATAATTACACATATTTTTTAAGATATAGTGACGTAAGTGGTGGAAATAAATTTTATTAATGATACAAAGGTCAGAATTCTCTGTAATTAGCCATTTTCATATAGAAGAACGAAAAATCAATTGATATTTCGATACTTTTCAAATCGATGCACAATTATCAATTTCAGTCAATTTTTTAGGCTTTAAAATAGCGCTAAAAATAAGAAAATGAACAAATTTACATTAATTTACATTGATTCAAACAATTTCCGAAATTTATCTTACAGAAGGTGTATGTTACGTATGATTCGTAACTGCTCGATAAAGGGACGCTAAAGTTAAGACTATACATATAGTTGCGAGATTTTATAGAATTGTTTGTTATTGAAAGTATTTCGAGCACAAATTTTAAGTATTAAATTAATTCTTAGTGATAAGAAGATACTAAATTGTCTACATGTATTAATATATATATATTTATATACATACATAAAAAGTTACTGCTCGTAGTATGGTTAGGACTGTTGAAACCATCTTGACATACTCTTGACATAACTGAATTATACACAATAGTGAGTTACAGTATTTCATATCAACTTACTACATACAAAGATTATGATTTGCACAGTAAACTTTATGCATTCAAGTTGAGTATTTAGAGTGAAGAAATGTAATAGATGAGTAGCACTTTACTCCTAAATAAAAGTAAAATTTCTTTCTTATTTCAATCATTGCTCAAAATTGTTTTGCAAAATAATTTTATTTACTACAATGGATTGGAACATCCCGCTTTATTTCTAGGCAGAAGTAGTAATACTAATGGTTTTTACTTTGAAAGATTATTCAAAACAAAAATTATATACCAACCTTGAAAAAAGTCTGTCCGTTCATTGTTATTTAATCAGCAATTTATTCAAATATTATATTATTATTTCGCTGTCCCCCGGGTTCCTGGGTTAAAAAGCTTAGGATTTAGGTTATGTTGTTATTTAAATAATAATTTATTAAACTACAATATTAACCTCTCGCTGTCCGAGCTGTCTTTCTTGTTACTGGGTTAAAAAACTTGGGATTTTTTTTTTTTTTTAATAATGATTTATTAAATAATTTATTAATAACTGGCTGTCCCCCGAGTAGCTGGTTACTTTTACATAAATTTTTCAAATTTTTTCCACTTTAAGGGTTGTTTTTACCCCTTGCGTCAATACATTCTTAAATTTATGTATATTATTACCCAATGTTTATTTTCGGTTTGCCACGTGCAAAAAAACATTCTTTGTAAATAATTTCCGAAATTTATTCCGTTTTATATTATTTAGAGGTAGTTTCGTCGCCCTAAGATTCAATTGAATCAATTATTTTAGGTATTTTAATATACTTTTTAAGTACAACATCAATTTTTACTGATTTTCTATGATCATGGAAAAACAATTTATTAAATGAAAATTTTCCAAATTTTTTTACTTTAAGGGTTGTTTTTACCCCTTACGTCAATTTATTCTTAAAATTATGTTAATATCACGTAATGTTTATTTTCGGTTTGCCAAGTACAAAGAACAATTTTTTATAAATATTTTCTAAAATTTATTCTGTTTTATCTTATTTAATGATAGTTTCATCCTTCTAAGATTTAACTAAATCATTTTTTTTATGTATTATTCTATAATTTTTAACTTTTTATAAACTTTTAATGAATTTCTATGATTATAAAAAAACAATTAATTATATGAAGACTTTTTTCTAATTTTTTGAAGTTAAAGGGTTATTTTCACCCCTTTATTTAAAATATTGTAACTTCGAACCGCTTTTTCTATATTCTGTATTACATAAGCTTTAAGCTCCAAAAAGAATCATGAGGATTAGTCAATTCGTTTTGAAGATATTTTATTTTAGGAAAAAAAAAACCGTTTTGGCCAACATAGCGACGCGCGACGGCCCTACTATGTACATACGTGTATATGCTACAGTACACAAAGTTATACATATGTACTTGTGCAGACGCGCACAGTCGACACTTCGACAGCTCTCTGTCTCTCTCACTCTGCCTCCATATTTCTTCTTCAGCAGCGCTATAGAAAACGTGTGGAGTTGGGGATCTTACGGTTTTTCGGTTTTTCGTGTTGTCAGTTTTTTCCGTGTTTGGTCCACCTGCCCAGGCCCGGCGTAAGAAGCACAGCTACAGAAAAAAGTTGGCTTTTAGGATATTTCAACTAAATTTGTAATGTATAGATAATACATTCAAACATATTAATAAAGTGCTGGACGTACAGCTGCATTATTAAAAAAAGTTAAAAACCATGAAAGTACAAGCTTCATGTAAAATGTAAATAGTATACTACCCCATTGGCACCGAATCGGGATCATAAGCGGTGCAGTTTCCATTGACATACTCGGCATAAACAGAGTAATAAATCGAATACAACATCGATTTATACTTTAAAAAATGCTTTACCAGCAAATTGGAAATGGTTTAACTCGAGTTAATTATCAATTGTTACAGCAGCCATTAAGATAAGAGCCATAATGGTCGTGGGGCAGTATACTTGTATCAATCCTGCTAATTTGTGACACAATAACACTATGCTTCTTTCTACCTAATATAAACATTTCATCCTGGAGCGTCAGCAATTGAAAATAGACCATCCAATGAAGGGTTTTTAAATGTCCAATATCATGGTCGATGATTTTTCAGTATCGTTCTCATTGGGCCCATCATCTGACGTGATTGCTACTATTAGTTTAACTTGATATTGAGTTGAATCTTAAATAGAAGAAACTTACAAAAATTTAAGATAAAATCTAGATAGTATGTACTTGAGGACGCTCTCCGGGTCCAGTAGCTTTCGTAATAATTTGCTGAAATTGAAATATGTGTGAAATGTATGTGTTAATTACACGTGTAAAAAATGTCCATAGATGTTTCCATACTAAATAGCGCACTATTCAGTTTTATGGATTGTCGATTTAATAGTGCAGTGTATCTATACCTATAACCTGGGCAAAAGAAAAACGCACACTTTCAAGCATAACTTGATGAATTTTAGGCCTTTCCATAATAATTATTAGGTAACAATAATTTTAATAACACCTCATCTGGCCTCCACCGAGACAGAAGCTGACGCTCCAAGCAACTTAGCAGTACTGCAATATCCTTTTGCTCACTAAGTACAGAAACGCTAGACGACGCCACAGTGGTCCAGAAAGCCCAAAAAAGTGCCAAACTTCCTGCTTCCCACATTTTCGTCCAATCTTAACGTATTTGATCCTAATTTGTTCGTCAGACCATAGCCTACAAGGATCCAAGTCCCTCAGGCATGAAGCAATTTGTTATATATATATATATATATATATATATATATATAAATTACCTATATATATGCCAAATTTCAAAAAACTGCTTATTTTATTCTAAAAACACATGGTGGTGGGGACATAAATCATTTTAATCAGGTAATATTTATGAAAGATTGATGTTGCAATGTCCTGATATAAATAATATACATACATATATGTGTGTCCAGACAGCCGAGAAAAGTGCCAAAATTCGTGCTTTTCACCAATTTTCGTCCAATCTTAACATATTTAAGCTTAATTAATTCTTCAAGCTATAGCCCAGAAGGATCCAAGTCCCTCGGGCATGTAGCGATTCGTTATATATGTAGAAATTACCTATACATATGACAAATTTCAAAAACTGCTTATTTTATTCTAAGAACACATGGTGGTGGGGACATAAATCGTTTTAATCAGGTTTAAATGGCTAATATTTATGAAATATTGATGTTGCAGTATCCTGATATTAATAATTTACATATATATATATATATATTTATAAAAATTTGTATATGTATATATATATATATATATATAATGTAAAACATGGTTGCACGAAAAAGTTTTGATTGGCTGTCTTGACGTTGAATGCCCCACATGTATATATATGTATATATATATATGTATATATGTTGGGCATTCAACGTCAAAACAGCCAATCAAAACTTTGTCTTGCAACCATGTTTTACATTGTAACACGAATTATTTGAATCTGTTCGTATCTCTACAAATAAAATAAGTTAACTCACGCATACACATATGTCTGTATGTATATGTGTGTGTAAGTGTATACATATATGGAGTGTTACATGCAAGCTCAAATGATTTTTTTATTTTCTGGAAACTACGTCTTACATTGTAACGCATATTTTAATAATATTCCCGCTAATTTCCCTTCTGAAAGTTACCTTTTTTCTTAATAAATGTACACACATATTCATATGTATATATGTATATTTCACTCCACGTCAAACTAACCAGCCAAAAACTTTTTCTTCTAACCTCGTTCTATATTTTTACTTACACTTTATCGATGTGACGGTGCCTTAGCACACAACATAAATGTATAAATATATATATTTATATATATATATATATATATCTTCTTGTAAAAATAAAAAACTAAACTTCTCGCTAATTTATCCAAAACTTTATCTTAAAAATCTCTATCAACACTTGTTGTACATCTTGAAGTAATTTAATGTAAGACCTTGTATAATTTGTATACACAAATTATATTTCTATGTATTTTTTTACACATTTATTACATATATACATATATTATTATGAATACACATGATTCTACGTCAAATCAACTAGTCAGCCTTTTCTTGTAACTATCTTCGGCCTTAAAATTGATATTTCATTATTATATCAGTGTCTCAGAATATAATATACATAAAATCATCAACATCTCTAGAAATAAATATATAAATATATATTTTCCTTTATATACATATATATATGTGTATGAATATTATTTATATCAGGACACTGCAACATCAATCTTTCATCAATATAAGCCATTTAAACCTGATTAAAATGATTTATGTCCCCATCACCATGTGTTTTCAGAATAAAATAAGCAGTTTTTGCAAATTTGGCATATATATAGGTAATTTATATACATATAACGAATTGCTACATGCCTGAGAGACTTGGATCCTTGTAGGCTATGGTCTAACGAACAAATTAAGCTTAAATACGTTAAGATTGGACGAGAATTCGTGGAAAGCACAAATTTTGGCACTTTTTTGGGCTTTCTGGACCCATATATATGTATAATAATTATATCAGAACACCGCAACATCAATCTTTTATGAATTATAGCCATTTTCACCTGATGAAAATGATTTATGTCTCCACCACCATGTGTTTTTAGAATAAAATAAGCAGATTTTCGAAATTTAGCTGATATATAGGTAATTTATGTACATATAACGAATCGCTACATGCCTTAGGGACTTGGATCCTTGTAGGCTATGGTCTGACGAACAAATTAAGCTTAAATACGTTAAGATTGGACGAAAATTCGTGGAAAGCACGAATTTTTTCACTTTTTTGGGCTTTCTCGACACATATATATATATATATATATATATATATCTTCCTATATGATATAGTTGTATGGTTCTAGGATAAGCACTGGCTCCCCCCCGCCCCCTTCCCCCAGCTCCTGCCCAAATTACGTAGCTATTTGCTTGTTTTTCCGTGATTTTTGCCTTTGGTTAGCTCCCCCCCGCCCCACCCCACCACCTCCCTAGCGCCCCCTCATCTTTATATTATAATTTACTGATTGAATTACTTGGTTTAAAAGGTAAAATTACTGTTTGTAATAAAAAACTTTTTTATTATAAATGTCTAGAGTATCGGTTAAGTCCAAAAAATCATTATAGGGTACAACTTTGATTAATTTTCAATAATGTTATACTTTGTCAACAGTTCTAAAAAAGTGTTACAAAATACTGAAAAATACTTGTGGTTCCTTTAATATTAAGGTCTAAGAAATTGGGCAGTACAAGCCAATCTGTTCCCATACAGAGTTTAATTTTTTTAGATGGTTATATTTACCATTTTTTTTTTGTCAAGTTAAAATAAAACAACAAAAATAGCAAAAAAACAGCATTACTAGGTGAAAAACATTAAAATAAAGACTTTTAAAGAAAATTTTTCAAAAAATACTAATTATTAAGAAACTTAGATCCAAATATCAAAATACAAATAAAACAATTATTAAAAAAAAAAAAAATGAAATACATCAATTTTTTTAACTTTTAACAAATAGAATCTGTATTTTTTTATTTATCATACAACTCCCTACACATCTTACTATAGAATTTTACTGAATTAAGGATATAGAATAATACTGAAATATAAAATCGTATAAAACAACACAAAATTTATTATGTTTAAATTGATTATCGTTTTTATTCTCATTACACTTTTTAAAATGTTGTAACATGATGGATATTGCTTGTTTTTCTGAAATGAATAAAAAATGTGATTTAAATTGATTTACTTAATTATTATTAGTATGAAACACCCCATCTTCGAATAAATAAGTTTAAATAATATTAACATTTAACAATAAGATTATATAAAATTTTTGAAACCATAATTTCTTTGTTAATCAAAAATTTCTATCCAAACAACGTTTTCAATTCCAAATTTGTTTTCAGATTCTATTTTAATGAAAATTTTTTTTGGGTTCTCACATCTTGACTGTGCGACATACAATTGTCCATGAGAAAATAATGGTTTCCTAAGGTATAATCCTAAGGCATCAAAACTGTTACCCTGGGACTTATTGATGTTCAGAGAAAAAGCTAAAGTAAATGGAAATTGTTTTCTGTACAATATCAAAAGTAGTGATGAAGAATTTTCTGTATTAAGTGTTAGTCGGGGAATAAATACTCTGTTTCCTTTTTTTCGTCCTGTTGTCATTTCAGCTTCGATATTATACTTGAATAATTTTGTTATGTTTAATCTGGTACTATTACAAAGTCCTTCCGATATATTTGAATTTCTTATTTACATACCTATAGCATTAATTTTTAAATTCAATTCATATGGTGGAAGACCTCCTCCGACATTATTCAAGTACTCATTAGGAAAATTTATGTAAATATTATCGTCTGCTGTACTCATTAGGAAAATTTATGTAAATATTATCGTCTGCTTTATCTACTCCTTTATGAGTTGCGTAATCAATACTGTAGTACGTTACTAACTTTCCTGGTATATCACTTAAAACTTTTTTGGTAAAAAAATGTGTGTATTCATTATGAGATGTTAAAATAGCTTTACTTGATTCAAAATCATTGATTTTATTAAAAACTTTAGAACATACATCATTTGTTTTCCACTCATGAGGAATTTTGAAAGTTTCAATCATGCCTTCTCCTATATCTTATAACAGACGCGAAAAATTTTTATTAATAGAACGTATATTAGTTTTTAAATAAAAAATGTGCAATTGTAGCCCAAGATAAGAATATTCTATAGTATCTTAAATGATGTTGATTTTATCAGCGTTTTTGACTACTGGTTATAACTACTGTTAATAACTTTTTTTCCTTGATGATTTCGACTTTTCAACCATAAAATTCGTAATCAGGAAATGAAAATACATCGGAAAAAAATTGGTGAAGGACTGAGAAACCATGGGCTACCGGAACCCACTGGGCCTCTTTACGATGTTCCTAAACGTGTAGATAGTGTAGCACACTGTATTAAACCATATAGTCAGCAGGTTTACGACAGTATCCAAATCGTATAAAGTAGAGGTCAGACCGCGATAATGTCTGATCGGATATCGCATTGCATCATTTGGACTCAGTACTGCAGAGAGAGAGATGAA
>JAPYYV010006549.1:0-14204 GCA_030522625.1 Copidosoma aretas | reverse complement strand
GCCAGCGAAACGTTGCTCAATAAAAACAGTTATAAGTTATAATTCGTAGAATTATTCTTATTTCTTTCGTCCCCGACTGATCGCTGATTGACATACATTTATTGAACCACCATGGAGGACGTTAATCATTCGTATATCTCGTAAGATAATGGCACTCTAATCTAATATGGCTGTGCCCTACAAAACATTATCCTTTTCAGATAGAAATACATTAAGAGTACTTCGCGAATTATAAAGTCACTTTATTTTAGAAATTAAAAACCTTTACGAATGATTAAGAAATACAAAATTGGTAACTTAGGCAGCATTATAAAAAAATGTTCTGAGTACTCTTGGTGCACTATTCCTAAATATTAAAACAAATTCTTTCAGGAACTCGAAAATAATTCGTTACTGACGCGGGTGTCACGCCGTCCGGGCATAAAAGCATCATATGAATATCAGACTACTGGATACTCGGTTGCAAAACGTATTTAGGGCCAAAAGCTAGAAAAAAATGGGACAGTCGTGGGACTGTCAGTAGAAGCTATGCTTTTTTGTCGTAATAAAAATATTAGGTTAAAAAAAATTAATAACATTAATAAAATGTGAATGTGTCGAAGACAATTTTTTTTGCAAATAACGAATCTATTTTACTAGAAATATGAAATTTTCAGTAAATATTACAATAGGATTGGGGCACATATATACACACACATGATATATTTTTATTTAAACGATTTATCGGCCAGTATATTTACTTTATACGTCTGATATTCTCTATCTTTCTCACTTT
This sequence comes from Copidosoma aretas, assembly GCA_030522625.1. NCBI lineage: Eukaryota > Metazoa > Arthropoda > Insecta > Hymenoptera > Encyrtidae > Copidosoma > Copidosoma aretas. Next base: position 13,429 of record JAPYYV010006549.1, on the reverse strand, counting down.
CTACGCAGGCATACACGTAAATGTGCATAGTAATGAAAAAACTCGTGGCACGTGTGCCGCTCAGCTGATGTTCGGCAAACTCACTAACTGCAACTGTACTATACCTACAATATACACACACAGAACACGCACACTGTATGCATATGCAACAGAGAATAGTCTTAAGGCCATTTAGGGCACCTTCATGAAGATCCTAAGATCGGTACTGATCATTCTGTCGTACATCAAGAACGCTGAAATCTGCAGGGAATCTAAAATCATCGCTTCCATAGAGGTAGCCCTCATTCGCACCTCCAGAGTCCGCACTTCCATCACGAACCATCCAAACTCTACCATCGCGGTGCTCGCTAATATCCAGCCCAGGTGCTTTGACCTAATTAGGCCCCCGTTTCCTAGCAGCACTCCACGATAACCCAGAATACACATCTAATCCACCTTCACCCACATATTCTTCGGAAGAGTCACTATAGTTTCCCGCCAAAATTCTGCTCTATTTCGTCACGCTCCTTTCCAAATATACAACAGTTACACAACCACAAGTACGCCCTCTTATACCGAAATAAACAGAGTACGCACACTTAACAGACAATTGAACATAAAATAAGAAGTAACAAATTAGAAAACAATGAAGACAATTGAAACACACACACGATTCGCAAGTATGCCCTCACATACACATATCACAGCGTACCCATACATTACATTTACCCAGATACATACCACACGAAATAGCTCCACCAATTCTATCCCTTCTCTCTATTCCCTTTTCTTTTACGGGAGCATAGTGCTTTGAACTGGTCCCCATGCGAGGAGGTTAGTTTTAGTCGGTAGGTATCCAGGTGAATCCGACACTCACTTTGGTCCTTTAGACCGGAGGAGTCTGTTGAAGAGTTCCCCTCGTCACCTCCTTTTGAAAAAAAAATTTGGTAAGTCGTGAGAGTGTTTTTTATTCGGTAACTCAAGGCGGTGCCATGTATTTAGTGTATATATATATGTCTATGGATTTTCAATGCGTGTCACACAGTGCGTGTCAGCCACGTGTTTTGGCAATCTGTAGGTATACTAAGTGCATGACAAGTATCTAAGAGAACCGAAAAAAAACGCTTCCACGACTCAAAAAACGCTATAGTCAAGTAAAACTTTTTATAATCTGTTAGCTTTAGACCTATACCTGATCGTTTTTGGTAATTTTAAGAACAATATGCCGTCAACAATTAGAATTTGACATAATTGATAAATTGGCCATACTATGAGCAAATTTTATCACCGACTCTGCAGATTGAGTTTAGCTACCGGGCAACACGAAAGATAGCGGCGGGGTGCGAATTAAGATTCCAAATTGTTGCCAGCTGTGATAAAATTAGGTAAATTATTCATGAATACTGAATATTTTTCATTTAATTTTTTTACCAGCTAACGATTTCTCTATCTTTTTGTGGTTTCATTCACCGGATAAAGCTGATATGTCGATCACCGTATTATTTGTATCAATCATGTCATCTTACGTTAAGTTAACCACATCCGCCTTTGATGAGAGAGCTGAACACTGACCAACAGTCACTCTAATAAATTAGCTAAATGGTTAATTTAATGTACTCGGGATGATTTGAATAAACTTATGTAAGGTAACTTCTCAGTAAAATAAAAGAAAAGATATGCAAACCAAACTTGGAGACGCAGTTCTTCTGTTCTTCAATGTAACACGAACGCTTTACTAAAATGTAAGAACTTTTTACCACGTTAATTCTTAAGAATCTCAACATAAATTTATTGGCAATTATGTAAATCGTTATCGCTATTTGCATGAAAAATTATATAAAGCACAAGGGATTAAAAAAAAAACCAAGGCAAGGAAGCTTACTTAACGCCGAACACTAGAACTTTGATGAAAGAAAATTACTATTTAATTTTAAAAGGTATTCACTTAGACGCAATAAATATATTCAATCACGCTTGTAGCCTACAAAAGCTGTATACAATGTGCAAGATGCGTCTGCTGTCAAGTCATCACCTGATATTTTTAGGTGTAATAGTCTAATTTTACGTGAATGGATAGTACAGGTGTACAAAGTCACCTCAACGTAGACTTACTCCTAATGTTGTTATTACCATAAAGCATGTTAATTGCTTGAACATAAATCCACCTTACTTGAGAAGGCGGTATTTAAAATATCGTTTATTACTTCGTGGCGGTATCCTATGTATACTACGTCTTACCACTCGAGTGTGCTGCCACATGCAGCGCGACAGTTTGCAGTTCCAGGGGCGCCTTTTCTAGTGAATTAGTCTTAGTCAAGCGTCAGAATACTATTTATACCTTTACATCCGAGTTATTCCTTCATGTATCTTAAATATACATTTACTTCTGATATAATGTGTTTGTTTTTGTCGTTATATCTCGCTCTGCTCGCAAAAATTTTATGTAATTAAAAAAAAAAATTTCAGGATCTCTTGACAACATGATACTTGTAACAAAAAAAAACGAAGCAGTCGTAAGACTGCCGGGAGAAGCTATGCTTACAAAGGGAAAGAAAAAATTATCATCTATTAAAAACATAGCAACCTGACATTAGCGTTGACGCATATCTCGCAAATCATAAGTATACAAATCAAATGTCCATAAGAATCCATAATAAATAAATGAAGTTGGTCAAAGAGCAGGACTATGTGATTAAACAATTATTTTAAAAAATTGTCCAACATCTCGGCAACCTCATATTGTCTTTTTTAGGGCTACATTTAAAATTTACGGTCGTACAAACGAGGATAAAATAACACATAAATGAGTGCCATTGGGCGACTAAACAATTCATCTAATGTAAATATAATAACTTAACTAAGTCGACAATTCCAACCAGCTTATACCTAATCTTTAATTAAAACAGTACAACGAGAATAAGCAATATTGATTCCAACATAGCACAAAACTTTTCTAAAACGTTTCATTTAAAACTTAAGAACGTTTCTCCTAAAAGCTTAGAAACGTTTTTGACACGTCTTTAAAACCGTAAAATGTCCGTTGCTGAGCTTAGCATAAGTTCACAAGAGACGTGTCAAAAACGTTGAGAGAATGTTTCTGAAATGTATCTGAATTTAGTGCAAATTCAGAAGAAAAATAAATTATTACTGTTCTTATTTGAGCAATACGTAATAAAAAAAAAAAAAACAATAAGAGTGAAATAAAAAATATAAAGAAAAAAAATCCCCGTACCAAGGACCCAACATGGGTCTTCCGGGATAAAAAGCAAGCATATGTTATTAAATTGGCCATAGTAGACGAAATTGCTAATGTACAAAATGAAGGTACATTGTTTTTATAAGGTACAATTACCATCTTTTTTGTTTTCTGTACTTACACCTGCATTTATACAAATATAAATCATTGGAATATTTTTTTAATTCGACGATGTACTAACTCTTCATTACGTATAAAATCTCTAATAAATGCAAAATCAATACAAAGGTATCGCATCAAATCCCAAGAGTGAACGTAAGACGAAAAATGTTATTAGTGAAAGTTGCATATTTTTCCAAATGAAATTTAGTAAGTAAATTGTCTAAACACACATTTGTATTTCCATAATTAGGTTGTACAGATGAAAAACAAAAATACTGGTTTTTGTATCTTATAGTGATGTAGTTAATGCACACAGTATTTTGTCTACTCTGATCAAGCGGATAAGATACTTATCTCTCGTCTTAGCGGGTCCAGTTTGTATCACAGGCTCAGGTGTTCTTTTCTTCAAATTTTACTTTATTTGTTGTCATTATTCATGAAAGTAGGTATTGTTAAAAAAAAAAAAAATTGTTTTTTCATAAATTAGCACAAAATTCAATTGCGTTTCAGAAACATTCCAGAAACGTGCTGTGCTATGTAGGTTGCGTTATACTGATAAATTCTTGTTGTACTGTTTAAATCAAAGATAATGTATAACTAAGTCAAATTGTTTTATTTACGGTTTGATCTTTGAATTAGATAAATTTTTAAGTTTAAAAAAAAATGTATTTATGCATTATTTAATTATCCTTTGTACAACTGTCATTTTAAAAAAAATATCCGCTATGATGATAACATGAGGTTGCTGAAACATTGGACAATGTTGTAGAATAATTTTTTAATACCTAAATAGGCCTAATCTTTTAAGGAGATTCTTAATTTATCATAGAAACAATATCCTGTTTTTGAAATAATTGTTTTTTATAAATTTCTTCATAATTAGTTTTGCAAGAGAAAAACTTTTACATTGTAAAATATGGAAAATAAATATTATGTTTGAAAGTAGATCATAACCTCTCGATTAGTGCGCCTAAATATTTATTATCTCTACAGAAAACCCGGAAAATCGTTATTTTTGGTCTACCTCACTTTCTCTTTAAGATTTAGCGTGCTTTCTGTTTAAAGTTTATGGTGTCACGAAATAATTTTAAAGTGAACTAGGCATACATGTACTTATTTCTTACACGAGCAAAATTTCACTCAGAAAATTTTTATTTTATTCCGTGAAGGTATAATGTAAAACACAATCTGTGCTAGTCTTCGTGCGGGCATAGAAACATATCTGTTCTATGGAGCCACAGCCAGCAACGATAACAGAGTATATGTGGGGACTTAAACAGCCCGCGCTAACCAAACTCTTCGTTCCACTCGCTCGATGGCCAAGCCTGAAAGTAGCTTTTCTGCAAGTGTTAAAAACTTCTACTATATAAGATCGAAATATAGCACTGCATTACGCAGGATATAATTTATTACCCGACTCCTCCAACATGGGTTTTCTTATGTCAGGGGGTCTGGTAATAGATTTCCGCCAGTATCACACTGGCCAGAATTTATTACGCGACCTCTTCTACATGGGTTTTCTCATGTCAAGGGGTTCTGTACCAAATTCCTGCCGGAATCACACTGGTAACAATTTGATACCTGACCCGTCAAACATGGGTTTTCTTATGTCAGGATGTCCTGTATCAAATTCCTGCCGGAATCACACTAGCCTTAATTTATTACCCGACCCCTCTAACATGTATTTTCCTATGTCAGGGTGTTCTATATTCAATTCCTGTTAGAATGACATGGGCCGGAATTGATTACGCGACTCCTGCAACATGGGTTTTTCCTTTCGGGAGATCGGTTATTAAATTTCGGCCAGCGTTACGGTTTTTTTCCGTCAGCCTCCAGCGCCTAAGCCAAGGCATGCCACAAGATGCAATGCTTCAAAAATTATTCCGTGATAATGAAGGACTGAATGCAATAACTACTGTAGCGCTTGAAACAAAACTTAAGATCACGTCCTAAGTGATCACTTTTCAAAACATGAATCGCGGTTTCTCAGCCTAATATGCTAAAAATCAGTTAGGACTTGGTAAAATTAAGTATAATACCTTAACACTGCCGATAATATGATCAGAATTTACGAAATTCATCACAATATTTACATATCTAATAACAAGTTGGCCGTGTACAAAATACGAATTTTGTAAACTTCAACAAAAAATCGTATGTGGCGCAGGTTCAGATTGATAAAACTTCCTTTTATCTACGAATGTTGTTCCTCGATGTTCGAAGAAGATTTTTTGAATGGTTCAACTCGATTCTGCTAGAAAAAGCTAAAAAAAAAAACTTTGTATAACTTTGTAAAACTTTGTATAACAATCTGCAGAACTGATGGACTATGAACCGCGCAGCAGTTATTAGAATCTGTACACATAGTAATAAACAATTCCCTATCTCAGCTGTTTCTTGATAGATCGGTCTGAAAGTTACAGAAAAACTTATTCAAACATCAAAGAACAGCGTTGTCGCTGAAACCTTTATCAAGCTGAAACTTTCCCGCATACTCTTTTTCGTTAAAGCTTACAAGTTTCGTATTCCGTTCACTGCCTTTTTGTTTTTAGATATTCAATAATTGCGATAAATTTAGCAAATTTCAAGCATTTCATCGGCAGCGCTTGCTGTACGGTAGTTTTCATAACATAAGAAAACAAAGTTACGAACGATTTCGATCATAATTGGCTGAGAAAAAGTAATTTATATGTGTAAAAGTGATTGAAATTGAATTGACAAAAAATACGGTTTCAGGTCTATCACAAAAAGTTATATTCATACTAAAAATTTATAAATAAAAAGGAGGCCTGGATTTTGTATTCTCTATGAGCCAGTTTTTTTTTCAAATTTTTCGTTGGACTTTCAAAATGTGTCACTTTAATTGTGATTTAAGGTGGCTCATGCGGATTAAAATATTTAATTATCTGAAACTAAAAAATATGTAGATTGTAGCTCAAACACTGCACTTTTCGTGTCTTTTTTGAAACTGGTAGGTCAACCATTATATTTCAGAGAAAGTAATGTTAATAAATTTCCTCAAAAACATTAGTTATGTAAATTACTTCATAAGTCGTTATAACTTGTTTGTAATTAGTTATATGCGAAGGTTAATTCTATTTTATTCTCGATGGAGAATGCCTTAAGGTTGTTCATCGTGAGGTACTATTAAAAGGCAGGGTACTGTAGAGGGGATTGAATTAGTTTAAAATTTATGAAGTTAATTACTGTAGAAATGTACTCAGCATAACATATGTTATTATGCATATGCGGAGAAATATTCTAATTAATAAATAGCGGTTGATGAAGGAAATGTTTTACTCAAGGCACTCAAAATTGGATGTACGTACCACGGTGTAATACATGTCAGGTGGTTCGAAGCAATACAATTTGCAATCTTGTCAGATTACCAAGTGCTCCAGCAGATAAGCCAGTGTCTAGAAGGTAGTTTATATATGTAGATTGTCTACATATATAAGACCTTTTTTATGTATACATGCGTATATAATTGTTATGCTCCGCTCCTTGTGCACATTGCGCGCCAGCCCCCATATTTTTATTCATATGTCTAAATAGCTGATACAGGAATCAATTCTTCATGACATACATGCGTTTACACGTAGACAATCAAAATGGACACATAAAAATAAGCTTAAAATTAGGCTGATATAGTCAACGCAATTAGTTCACAGATTTAGAAACTCACTTTACCTGTTTAATACTAATGGATGACTTCAATCGGTATTAAAGGTTAACATTGATGCATATGCACATGTATATAATATTTAGAAAATTATGTAAACCTAATATTTATAGAATAATTATTTTTACATGAACCATGAAGCGCTTTTTTTGTCATTTCCTAAAATTTCAAAAGCAATCATAAATATGAGTTTATAAGAAGATAAGTTAATATCAGCAAAGAAAAATATTTATTTATTTATTTATTTATTGTACAAAATTTTACATTCCATTACATTTTTCTTTCCTGTGTCATAACTACTTTAAATTTATTCCCCTAAAAATAATTCAAAGAGTATTTACAATCGTATGTAATCCAAATAATATAACAGAGTATAACATCGATAAACTTTATTATATTACCATAGGAACATGTGAGAAATACTTTTCCCACTAACTTGATCATAAATTTAAAAGGCACAACATGATATTCTACAGACATATGGGCGGTGCAAAGAGTTTTTATCAGGGTGAGCAGCTGGACAGTAAGCTATATATATATATATATATACTAGTAGGGCTTCGACCCCTGCGCGCTACGCGCGCCAACCCCCCACTGTATATATTTTCGTTTCCTTGTAGGGCTACCAACAGAGGGATACGTTGCGAATTCTTATAAGTTATTCTGTAAAATTGACTAATATTTTCATTTTTTCATTAATAGTAGATTCTTATTGAGCACGTTTTTTTTCAAAATTGACAAATTTACGTACTTTTTCATCCATAAGGACATGCCTATTTAGGACTTCTTTGACGATTTAAAATCATCTGAAATAAAAAATTATATATTTTCTATCATATTTTTTTTCAAAAATATCAGTTGATATTTCAGGTGTTATGTTAAATACAATTATTATTTTTTACCTAATTATGTTAAAGTATATTAAGTTATCTCGTTGAATTTAAACAATTTATACCCGTGCGACTCACCTCCTAATTCTATTTTAATGATATAAAGTTAATTTTGGAGCTGCCTAGACATAGTTATGCGGAGGTATTATACTATGCATAGGTGTACTTACGTATATCTAAGTGGTGTAGCTATATTTATATAGGAGTTGGCACACATTGCATTACAGGTATACTGATTTTTACTTTTTGTCCTATATTCTTTGTAGGTTTATGCTATCGTATTTATACTTTTGGTGTACTCTATTTATTTTCGTTATCTTGACCTTTAGGGCTACTAACACAGGGTTGCGTTGCAAAATTCATTAAGTAATTTTGTAAAATATACTACTTTTTTTACTTTCTGGATTCTTATTTATTATGTTTTCAACAATTTTCACCCTTCCCACCTCATTTACGTTGTCATTATGTGTATTTTTGCTATTTTTTAGGTCTACTTTGACAACGTCGTGTTTATAAATTTTATAAGTTATTTTGGAAAATAGACAAATTTATGCACTTTTTTATCCGTAGGGAATGTCTATTTGGGACTTTTTTGACAAGTTGTAATCATGTAAAATACAAAAATATCTAGGTTCCACTATAATTTTTTTCAAAAATTTCAAGTGATATTTGAGGTGTTATGTTAAATACAATAATTATTTTTTACCTCATAATGTTAAAGTATATTAGGTTATCTCGTTGTGTTTGAACAAATTATACCTCTCTGACTTTCGCTGCTAATTCCATTTTCACGATTCAGAGGTATTATACTATGCATAGGTGTACTTACAAATATCTCTGTGGTGGAGCTATATAGATACAGTTGTTGGTAGACATTGCATTGGAGGTATTATGATTTTTACTTTCTGTGATGTATAGTTTGTATGCTTATGCTATCGTTATTCTAATTTTGGTGTACTTTATTTATTTTCGTTATCTTCACCTTTAGGGCTACCAACACAGGGTTGCGTCGCAAAATGTAATAAGTTATTTTGTAAAATAGTCTAATTTTTTCACTTTCTTGACTCTTTTTTTGTATGTTTTCAACAATTTTCACCCTTCCCACCTCATTTACGTTGTCGTTGTATGTATTTTTGCTACTTTTACGCCCCTGGACCCCACACCACCTTTTTCACTAAACATTTTTTCTTAATTTTTTTACACAGCGACGGTCTTTGAATATGGAGACTGACATTTATCACTATGTTTATGCATGGACGAGTGCCTTAGTATGTATACGTATGGTAATGTACGTCATAAGAACTAAGAAACAATTAAAGACAAATTATTTCTAAATTTTCTTATTTTATTTATTGTATCATTCTATTTCTCTCACACACGTTGCGAAAAATCTTGTATGTAACTCGTGTGGGACGATTTCCCAGCCTCATGTGATTAACTTACACTCATGACTGGTGCGCGGTAACTCCGGCCACTCGTGTGAGTTAATAATCACTTGTGCGGGAAATCGTCTTTTCTGTACTTGTTACGAAAATAACTATTATAAACATTCTTAAGATATATATTAGCCTCATTAGATTGAATAATATTTAGCTTAGTTTTTATCTTATCAAATTTAATCAAATATACATAAGGAAATCAAGCTTCCTATATTTTGTAGGTTTAGTTGCTTGCGTTGTAATTTTTCTTTTATTTAAGGACTTTTTCAAGAAAAGGTGGCGATCTTTTTATGGTGGGCATTGCCAACGCGAGCCACCCTCTAGCTACGCCTATCTTCTACTTTTAATCATTTCATTGCGGTTCCTAGTCTACTGATATTCTTAAAATGTCTCATATATTTGTATACTAATATTATTTTTTCTTTTCTTTTTTTCCCAGTCTCTTTATGTAGTAATGTTTTTTTTTTATTTCAGAGCCTACATTTTATTATTAAAACCCTTTTTTCCGTCCTCTCTACAGTCTTGTATCTCAGACTATACTATTTCTCTTCAAAATCCCCTGCTAAGTTTTCTTCTTCCTAAAATTCATCATTCTCCGGTTTGTCTTTTCATTCTTTACAATATTTATCAATTACCATCCTGTTTTTTTCTACTTTCTCATTGATAGAAAGCTTCTTACTCCATCTTAAATTCTGTTCTATTTTCTCGAGCTCATTTTTCTCAGCTGCCCTTTTCATAAGTCCTATTGTTTCTTCATCCCCTAAGTTTTCATATCCTACATCATCTACTTTGTTTCATTTTATACGATTTGTACTGATTATGTTTCTTCATTTTTCTATCAAGCATACGTATGGCTACCTGCTCTTCCCTATTTTAAAATAGTACATAAAGTAACCAACTAACCTTTTTCTAATATCTCCTTTATAACAATCTTTTTGCCTTTTACATACATCTATATCCTCGTGAGCTTGCTTTCAATCCCACAATTATTTTTGTCAATCGGCTCCCATTTTGTCTACTTTTTCGTTTTTTCCATCACCAAGTCTTCGCACCATATAAGAAACCTTATTTTATCATTTAAACCACAAGGAATAATGTTAAATTTCAACTGTTAACAATATCTTTTTTCTTAAATTTCAAACTGCGTTGACTGCCCTTTGTATCCAACCTGTCATTTTTTTCCCCGATCCACGACAAAAACTTTTTTGTTAAGAGCATTACTCCTAGGTTTTAATACGCTTTTACAACTCTCAATACCTCCTATAATGTTTAAACATTTTTTTTCCGATCCCTTCTCCATTATAATTGCTACGATCTTGTATCCTTCATTAAATAACGCAACTTCCATGTATCTGGAAATTTCTAAATTTATGGAAATTCGAAAATCAATTATAAATATGACTTTATGAGACGATGATTTAAAATTCTTAGGTACTACCAGCGAAGGAAAAATATTTATTTATTCATTTCTTGTGCAGATTTCTACATCTTATCACATTCTTCTATGCTGTGTCATAACTATTAAAAATGAATTTTCTTAAAATAATACTAATAATATCTACGATAGTATCTGATACAAAATTAATTTAACAGAGTATAACATCAATCACCTTTATATGTATTAACATAGAAGCATGTAAGAATTAATTTTCGCATTGACTAAATATTTTAATTTACACGACAACTCATTACTTATCGTTGAAGTTTTGCTCTGCGGTCATTATTTTACTTATATATTCGAAAAGTCTCATGTGTTTTCATATATTATCCACCGGTTCCGTTCCAATATGGTCATAGCCTCTTTCTGCATATCTATACACTATCTTATGATTCTATATTCCTGACTGATCATATTATTCGATTTCCTTTTTTTTCCTGACACTTTAAGTAGAAATATAAGCTCTATGCTTTTTTTATTGCAGAGCCTACAGTCTATCACCTGAAACCTTTTTTCTTTCGACCTTTCGACAGTCTTATATCTCAGACTACAACAATGCTCTTTGAAATCTCCTGCTAGGTATTATTTTTCTCAATATTTATCTCTCTTAAGTTTGTCTTTTATTTCCATACAATATTTGTCAATAACCACAAAGTTTTTTTCTATTTCCTGATTTATATAATTTTTTTTACCCCTTGCTAAATTCTCTTGGATTCACTCAAGTATACTTTTCTCGGTCGCCCTTTTCATAAGTCCTATTGCTTCCTCATCCCCTACATTTTTATATCCTACTTTAACTAATCGGCTACCTTTTTTCGAATTTTTATTTAATATGCTCCTTAGATTTTCCATCAAGCATACATGTGGCCACCTGCTCCTACTTATTTTTAAAATATGTAAAAAGTAGTCATCTGCACTTTTCCGTATTTCTACTTTATGCCAACCCTCTTTCCTCCATTTTACATACATATCCTAGTGTGCTTGCTTTTACTTGCAATATCTTTTTTGTAAATCGGCTTGTACTGTTTGTATCTTCTTATTCCATCGCTAAGTCTTTGCGATGTATAAGCAACCTTATTTTATCATAATAACCTCAAACAATAATCTTTAATTCACACTGTTTTCTTTCTTATTTTTCCACAACCCTTAATCTGCGTTAACAGCCCTTTGTATCCTACCAATAGTCTTTTCTCCGAGCCAGGAGAAGAAATTTTTTGTTTAAAACTACACTTCTAGGTCCGAATACTTATTAAAAATTAAAAATTTCTCCTCTTTATATTTAAACAAATATTTTTCCATCCCTTCTCTATTTCTCAAATTTAAGGTTTTTTTATGCTTTCAGCCTGTTTTTAGTACAATATTTATCTAAGTCTTTCAGCATCTGCTTTGTGTGTTCAGAATGCTCTCCACGTCTCACAATGCCATAACCAAATTTAAAACATTGAATCACTTTTTTCCCTATCATTACATCTCCTATATTATTCAAAATTCACTAATCGTAAACGTTTCCTTTAGTATCTGACTTTTTTGGATTTATAAATTATTTTTAACACTTTTAAAATTTAATTTCTAGCTCCATTCTATCACATTTCATCCAGAAACTTTGTCTATTGATTTTATGAAATGCTGTTTTGACGTCTGCAAAGATAGCATATAAATTATTTCCCCCTGGCTTTGTAGTTTTTATTGCCCCCTTGCTTTAAAGTCCTCTCACTTCACCCTGCCTGGTGATTTGGATAGATTTTTGCTATCCTTTACCCTTCAATAATTGGTGTTTCTTTCCATAACACATTAAGCATGCTCATCAATTCAAATATTTAAATCATGGAATGATTTTTAAAATATTTCCTTACAATCTGTACCCTTTATCTTTTGCGGCTTTTCTGTTTTTTTTTCCCTAGGGCTTTCTAAATTTTAATGATCTATATATCTTTGTCAAAATCTTCCTAGACTTTGGTGTTGATTCGTCTACTTATTCTACCGTTTTCCGTATAACATGCCTTATTTTTGCCTCCCAAGAAAATTTTAAAATGATTCTCTTCTACATTTTATTTATTTACATATGTTTTTTTTTGTTGGAATTTCCACTTGCTTTGATGACTAATCTAAATTTTTGCTTTTCTACACTTGTCTTAGATTTCCATCGGTTTTCTCAATTTGTTTATCCCTGATGATATTTTGAACCTTTCTTTAATCTTAAAATTACTTTCTGTACTCCCTTTCGTTTTTTTTTTAATTAGTCTTTGAGACTACCTGTGATCTTTATTATTTGCTAAATTATTCTGAAATCTCGTCTGTCAATGTTTTAATGTTTTCCCCTTTTGATTCTATCGTATCTAGTTCCTCTGATACCTGTGTAATTACATTCGGAAACCTGTATTTCTTTTGTGTCATATTCATCCTACCTTGGTTGATTAATTTATCTAAATAGTTCACATCCATCTCATTTAACAAAAAAAAAGCTAAGCACACCAAGAACATAATACTCACGAATATATTGGAATGATTCATGATCATATTATTAAATCCAAGCAATCACAAGTAGAAAAAATGGTCTATTAAAATGGTCTATTGGGGGGAGGGTCATGATGCTGGCTTCGGTAATATGCCAGTTCTCCTTGATTTCCATTTAATCCTACAGAC
>JAPYYV010006548.1:0-21478 GCA_030522625.1 Copidosoma aretas | reverse complement strand
ATTTCATAACATTTAATAAGATTTATAATGCAAATGAAAAATCTGGTATATAATACGCGTTCGGATGCAGAACTGTCCAGGTAAATTCGTACAAGCACATGAGAGCCTTCACACTAAGTTTGACAGATTGAGGTTATAGCTGGTGATATTTTATACTCTCTGTTTATTGACTAAAGTTATGCTGATTAGCGTTTTCGTCAAGTAAAGGCGTCAGCTCTTGATTAACTTGTGCGCGTTTTCTTGTCAGGAGTTCACTCGCGTTATGTAAGAACAACAAAACGTACCGGTCTTTGTGGTGTTGTACAGTGTATAATATCAGCTCACTTATGCGACCTCCGTTCGCGGACTTTTCATTTCAAGTTGATATGTTAACTATTAACTTATGAATGCTTTACACCAGTGTGCGTATAATAATACCTACTATTTGCCTAACTTTTGAACAAAAAGTATTCATTCAGAATTAAATTAATATACTTTATTCACCAATATGCGTATCATCTATAGTTGTAACATAAAAATAAGTTAACCATCAATAAGTCGGTCTCTCAGTGTATGTACGCATATCATTGCTTGAGTGGCCCAGACTGCCTAGAATTAAAACTTTATTGATATACCGAATAAATATATTGGTTATAAGGTTAGTAACGCTTTTTTCAAAAGGAATCGATTTTTTCTGCGGCACATAATTTCAAAGGTAAGTATTGACGTTAGTAACACTTTCATGCACTTTTCAGAGCCGAAAAAGATCGTGTATAAGACTGGGATGTTGGTAAAGTTGCGGGACCAAAATCTCAGCAATTTCACGTTTTCGCGGAAAATGCTCTCGCACGTTGATACCGTTGAACTTAGACATTTAAAATTAGGCGCGTTGTATTCTACGGAAAATGAGGATATTGCAGGAATTTTTTCAATTTTTTTCTGTTTAAACTGACCAGTGCAACAGGTTTGCGAATTCAGGAAGTCAGTCTTTCTAAAATAAAAACTGAGAGCCCGTAATGTAGTTTATCTTTGCGTAGTGTTGTCGGATCGACTCGACTAACGTAGCATATATGATATAGTGGGTAAAAAGTATTGCATCTAGTGCGAGGGCAAAGATATAATCAACAGTAGTAGCACCGCAATCATGATTTTAACACGATTTGACGAAAGCCCGTATCGGTATAACTATTATATTACCATGCCAAAAATTTTTCAAGAGCAGATACAAGAGGGGGCTCAAGGAATTTTACTTACTTCTGTCACAAACAACAAAAAATATTAGATCAATCGAAATCCTCTTTTTAGCTTTTGTCCATTTCAGCCTCAGAAATATGCCGTTTTCCGCAGAATGACCCATATGATGAAAAGTAATTAATTTCCATACCTGGCTTGGGGATGCCTCTGCCTGATCGAGCATCTCAGCTTCCGAGCGGTAATTTTTTCTATCGACGGCGCAACAAACCTCCTACGGTCGCGAAAAATGCTCGAGGTAGAAAAACCACAAAAAATATTTTTCTTCAAAAAAATAAGTGTGTGCAAGAGTGATGTAAGACCCCTAAATTTTCGTTCAACTTATATGCTTTTTAATTTGAAATTACCGCTTTTACACGTATATGCAGTGTTGCAACAACTTTATGCGCAACATAAGTGCGCGATAACCACAAAAATAAATCTACCGACTTGGCAACACTGTAAAGTAATGCGCCCCTAGCGAAGCCGAAGAAGCGAAAGAAACGAGTCCGTGCGAAAGTGCTCCAAAACCAGCCAAAACTCCAAACTCCGCGAATTGGTCAACAAAGTTTTACTCGAGTGTTTTTCATGTGAGTATTGTTTTTAATTCCTTCAAAATATCCTCGTTATAAGTGCGACGACAGTGAATTGGTATGATGGAGTTATTCGGAGGCGGAAATAGGGAGAGCCCGAAAAGCCGAGCCTATAACCTCAAACTCAAATCGGAGCTCGATTCATCAGCGCGTCCCCTTTTGGTTCGTTTTATAAAACTAATAAAGCGTGTGAAGATCCGACATTGTGTATTATAAGAAGCTCATTTTTGTATTGCATCAGCTGATGTAAACACCTAGTGCACTGTAAGAATATCCTTTGACGGCTGGGCTCGGACGTCTCGGATCTTTCTGGTACGAGATATATTTCCGAATAATATTGCGTCCTCCAAGCCAAGCCCATAACGTGGACGTCAAAGACGCGTCCATTAAAGTCCAGTGGATACTCTCCATTTCGTGCTTATATTTTCCTACAATATTGTTTACAAACAGTCTCAGCCACGAATGATCAAATTATCATGCAAAATATAACATGTGTATGCGTCGACAATATATGTAGATGCTTACCTTGTTGAGTGTTGGATTGTTTGGCTAACCCTAAATGTCTATTTTCAAAGAAATGTTTTCTTATATATGCTTGACTCCTAATGTTAAGTCACAATATTTACAAGCTATCTGACTCACTTGGCTGTTGTTAATTACTCGTATTGTTCACGTGTAACAACTCAGAACACTTCTGAAGTCATTGAAAGATTGACTTCAAACGCGTTGCACATATTTGAAAAATTTATGTTTTGATGTCAACCTCAATACTAGCTTTGTTGTCACATTAGATATTTCTTTGGTAATAGCGGTATTTCCAAGTGCTTCTCATACGTAATTTGTGGTGTATATAATTGTACTCTTCTAATTTATTAAACTACAGAGATATATGGCCCAGTTTCAAACACAGTTTTGCAGAGTTTTGTATTTGACGGTATTCACGTTGATGGTGGTAATGAGATACTTTATAATTATATCTTTTTGCTTTTGATGTTTGAATCATAGCATTGATACATGTTTTATTTTTCTCAAATATCAAATAACTAATTTATCCTGTTTTCTAATTTTTAGTGTAGTTGCACCGCCTACTTCCATCCGAAGGTAAAGTTAGATCTCGCAACTCAAACGCCGCAAATTTACAATGGCAGGCAAAGTGGATATGAGCTTGGACGATATCATCAAGCAGAACAGAAAGAACAAGAAGTCTACACCGGCTAACAAGCGTGCAGGCACTGGTGGCAAGAAAACTGGTGGTGCGCCAAAGAAGACTAATAGTGCACCAAAGAAGACTGGTGGTTCACCAAAAAAGAGTGGCCCCGTCAGAACCAGTAAAAAGCCAGGCGGTGGTGTCATACGTAATCGCAGCCAGGGTGCCATAACAAAGAACCGCAGACCCGGTAACTATAGCCGCTCCTTGCCGAGCTTCAAGCGCGAAGCTTTCCTGGGAAGCAGTGGCCCACGTAGGTTCAGCTCCGAGACCACAAAGCTAATCGTCTCCAATTTGGACTTTGGAGTCACGGACTCTGACATCCTCGAGCTGTTCAGCGAGTTTGGTCCACTTAAGTTTGCTGGAGTTCACTATGACAGATCTGGACGCTCGATGGGATCTGCTGATCTCGTCTTTGAGAGAAAATCTGATGCCATCAAGGTGGGTGCTGGAAGTTGCTTTTTATTGGGTGATGCTTTTGATCAATGTAGCTCGATTGTTTTTTTTTATAATTTCAGAATCATTGTTTTTTTTTTTTTGTGGTTTAAAATTTGTTATTTTCTTTCATTTTCAATTATCTGTAAAATTATGAACCTTTATATTTGAATTTACTTCGAGGTCTTGTTAGATTCTGGCCATTAATAGTTGAAGTTCCTTGCCACTTGTAAAATGTGTACTAATGTTTTCTTTCCCAACCTGCTATGAATATAAAATTGTTCTTTTCATTTTTCCTTTTGTATCGACATTATAAATATACTGTTGAAATATTTTTTAGGCAATGAAACAGTACAATGGTGTGCCTCTTGATGGCCGCGAGATGAACATCCAGTTGGCTACTTCCGAAATCCCTGGCTCCAGCTCAATTCGAAGTGGAAACCGTCTCGGTACCAGTAACTCTAATAAATCAAAGGGAGGGCCAGCACCAAAACGAAATGGTAGACAGCCGCAACGTAGGAGTGGCGGTGGCGGTGGCAGTGGAGGTGGCAGTGGTGGTGGCAGTGGTGGAGGTAACAAAAAGGGAGGCGCAACCAAAGGCAAGGCGAAATCTGGCGGTGGCAAGCCCAAGAAGGCACCGTTACCCACAGCTGAGGAGCTCGACGCCCAACTCGAGGAGTACGTCAAGAGCAAAGTATCCACGTCAGAAGGAGCATAAGCGACAAACTTAGTTTACTTGTAGTCTGGAGGCAACAGCAGGCAAATCTTTCTTCTTTGCGGCAGTTATTTGTAAAATCGCTTTTTTTTCTAAACAATATGAAGATTTTTTATACCTAAAGTGCTGTTGTTGCTTCGTACAGATCGAGAATTACTCGTCGTTGGTCGAGGCTATCTAATGTATACTTTTTTCGGAGGGTATTGCGCAATTGTATAAAATCTTCACTTGTCAAGAAAGATAAAAGTGGCATTGAAGACATTGAAGACTAAACTGAACTATTATTATTTCAAGAAATGAAAATTTTTTAGAATCATTGTATTGGATAAAAGGCTAGCGTAGAAGAAGAGCTGGTTTTCCATGTAATTGTATGGAAAAATTTAGCAATTTTTTTTATCTATTTACTTTTGATTAATGACAAGTGTTCTATGTAAACACAGTTTTCAGACATCCTTTGTGTTTATTATCATTTTAAAGTGTAAATCAATTCATTTTTAATAAATCTAGGGAACTAATTTTTATCATTGCCTTTAATTGTAATTAGAATATGACTCTATGTAACGATCAAAAGTGTGTAGAAATATTGTTCAAAAAAAGATTACATAAAAATATATAAAATTATTCTTAAGGTGCAATCATATCTTTTTAATAAATGATCACTCTAAAAATCCAAAGTATGAAGAACTGAGATGATATTTATTTAAAGACACCGTTTCGATCAAAATCTTGAAGTGCAACAGAAATCTAAAATTTTTCAATGCATTTGATTCAAGTATCATATTTTATGGTTCGCATCATGTTCAAAGCTTTTTTTTATTGTAAATAAATTTTGCAAGCTTTCATTGTATCAGAATAACCAGTGAATTTTTAACAACCATTACAATTATTACTCCGAAAGTAATTTAATATTTTTAGTGTCTGTGTATTTATTAATAAAAACTTGAAATAAGTACGATATTCTTTTTTTGTCAACAAAAATAAAATCAATAAAAATGATAAAAATACTATATATTGTTAGTTGTTTTATTGAAGAAGGTATACATACTTTTAAATATTTTTTGTTACACAAATTTACGAAAAAATTGATGGCATGCAGATTGCAGTGCACTATATGTAAATATGCCTGTAAGTTATACTCATATGAATACATATTGTATACTTTTTATACACAAGCGTGAGGTGAGGTGGATAAGAGCCCAAGCGCACACTAATTTGTAAAAGTGGAACTTTGGACGGATAATTAAAATACAAAAAAGTGTACAACAATGATAAAGAAATGAACAATTGATGCCACGGTGACTTACAAAACGTATGAGGCGATTGATGCAGGCAGTAAGTAATGTAATACCCATTCAATAATTTCGATCGACCGGCATTTTCGCACTGAGTATCTTTTTGTTTCACTTTTAAAAAAATATCTTTTCTTTTGCGCAGCATTGGACGTTTGCATGTGTTGAGAGAAATCAATTTTGAACATAATTACTTTGATGATATTGATTTGGTGGGAATGAGGCATCATTGCTGTTCTGATGGGGTTAAATGACTTGAGCCAAGAAAAATACAGAACTTAAATTTCACTTTCCAAAGTCAAAAATCAATCAGTTTGATCCTGATACAACGATGAATCTCCAACTATCCCTGTGGAGGGTTAAATCTTTGCTCTCTACGCAAGCCCGTATATTGTACAGATGCCATTCGACTCAACGGGAGAAACTAGCGGAGAAGAGGTACACAGATACCGTCTTGCTGCCAAAGACCAATTTTCCACCCAAAATCTCTGGCAAGAAGAGGGTCGACATGGATATGTATTTGCAAGATGTCAGTGTAAATGTTCAGATGTACAATACTTATTTCAACTCAACCCTGGTTATTCATGAAAATTTGTACTTCAGAAATGCGGCTTTGCCGAACTGTACAACTGGCAAAGAGCGAATCTCGAGGGTCCTGATTTCGTACTCCACGACGGCCCACCATACGCCAATGGAGATCCTCACATGGGTCACACGATCAACAAAGTACATCAGCAGTTCTTAGCATAGTCCTTTTAAAACTGTTCGTGTGAACCATGTTTTGTTTCCACAGGTTTTGAAAGACATCACTACCAGAAGCAAAGTTGTCCAAGGCCAAAGAGTACATTACGTTCCTGGTTGGGACTGTCACGGTTTGCCCATCGAACTCAAGGCACTGAGCAGCACCAAAAAAAAAGTCGCCGACCTGACACCCATCCAAGTTAGAACGCAAGGTATGTCGCGATTCGAAATTTCGTGACAACTCATTGGTTGTGCAACAAAAATGTTTTGAAAATTAATTGTCTGTTGTGTATGTTTCAGCAAGAAAATTTGCAGAAGAGGCGTTCGTCAAGCAGAAAAAAGTCTTTGCATCGTGGGGCATCATGGCCGACTGGAAGGACAGCAATTGTTACCTCACAAATTCCACGCAGTACGTCAAGAATCAGCTCCAACAATTCTACAACTTGTACGAGAAGAAATTGGTGTACAGAGATTTCAAGCCCGTTTACTGGTCGCCATCGTCAAAGTACTTTGACTTCAATTTTCACTCGTTCTGCTCGATGCTGTTGGGAAAAATCATTCGCCCCTTTTTTGTTATTCCAGAACTGCTCTGGCCGAGGCTGAACTAGAATACAAAGACCACCAGAGCCAATGCGCCACCGTTCGACTACGCTTGGTTGAGTTGCCGCTAAGATTAGCTGCCTACGAGGGCAGGCCGGTCTACGCTCTTACCTGGACCACAACTCCATGGACCTTAGTCGCCAATCAGGCGTTGGCCTACTGTCCGGAAGCCAATTACTGCTTGGCAGAGGACAGTGAAGGAAACCTGTATGTACTGGCGGAGCAGCTGCTTGAAAGCAACACCGAGAAAATCGGACAACTTAACGTCCTCACGACTTTTACTGGTTTGTACATCGGCCTTTTTCATTGCTCTGTGGAGAAATTAATTTTTAAGTATCGTTTAATTTACTCGAAGGAAAGGAGATGGCTGGTACAAAGTACTCGCATCCCGTCACAGGTGTTGTTTTGCCATTTTTGCCTGGCAGTCATGTAAATACCACACAAGGCACTGGCTTAGTCCACACTGCTCCTGCTCACGGCAAAGAAGATTTTCTAGTTGCATTGGAAAATAAAATATCCATCGTGAGTTATAATTATTTCGTTTGGTAAATTTGTTGCTATTTGAAGTATAAAGTAATAAAATAATAACCACTTGGATCTATAAATTTATGCAAATACTTTACAAGTGACTATTATGTCTTAGATATCGTTAGTTAACGAGGAAGGAAAGTATACAGCAGAAGCAGGTGTAGAGTTCGAAGGTTTGAAAGTCTTGGAGGAAGGCACACCGGCAGTAATTGCACGCATCGATCAAAATGTTCTTCATATTGAGACATTGACGCACAGTTATCCGTACGATTGGAGGACAATGAAGCCCGTGATCGTTCGTGCGAGTCATCAGTGGTTCATTAACACAGACTCTATCAAGAATCAGGCTGTTGTAAGGATCTTACAATTGTCCATCGATAAGCCATTCTTTTAGATTGTCGCATATTAATACTACATTATTTTAGGAAAGTTTGAAGGATGTAAATATATTTCCGGAAGCAAACAGAAAAGCGTGGAGTAATGTTCTGTTGACTCAATTGAAGCAGAGGCCGTACTGGTGTATTTCTCGGCAAAGAGCCTGGGGCACACCGATACCAGTATTGTATCACAAAGACACGGGGGAAGTTTTTATAACTCGGTGAGTGTTGTTTTCGCCTACGTAACTGTGGACAAATTACCATTATTTATTTGATTGTTTGTTCAAGTGAATGGATAGACAAGCTGTGCCAGTTGATCGAAAAACACGGCGATGATTTTTGGTGGGAGTTCTCCGTGGAAAAACTTCTCGGTAGGAAGTTGCGCGCAGCGTACAATTTAACTGGTGATGAGTTGGAAAAGGGAAAGGTATGATACGGCATTTTATGAGTTATCATTAAATCTCCTAGGATCAAGTAACATCTAGCTGTGATACTAGGATATCATGGACATATGGTTCGACAGTGGTATTTCGTGGTCGCATGTTTTGCCCGATAAAATAGCCAACCTCTACATGGAAGGAATGGATCAGTTTACGGGATGGTTCCAGTCGTCCCTACTCACTTCCGTAGCTTTACAGGGCTGTGCTCCTTACAAGTAAACATAATTTACTTTTACATTGATTTTTAAAGTGCAGGTTGTAAAGAATTGGACTCTACCTTCAAGAGAAAATTATTATTGCAGAAATCTGTTCGTTCACGGATTTGCTGTGGATGAAAACAATAATAAAATGTCCAAGTCAATTGGAAACGTTGTCAATCCAGAGGATATTACCAAGGGAGGGAAAAACTTGAATAAAAATCCAGTTTACGGAGTTGATGTTCTAAGGCAAGTACCTCTGAGACAAGTTTTTGCATCTTGGATGCAGGATACATTAATTAAAGTCAAAATTACTGTAGATGGTGGGTGGCTAGTCATGGAACTCAACATGCTCTAGTTCCAATGAAAAAAACGTTGCTAGAAGGAAGCGCTGAGGCAGTTAACAAATTTCGTCTTGTGTTCAGATTTCTGTTAGGAGCTCTCAATAGTTATGATGACAACAGAAAAATAACAGTTGAGCCTCAGTATAAATACTTGGATAAATACATGCTTCATCAACTCTATCACTATAACAATCAAGTATGTCACCATTGAATTTTGGATTTGTAATTGTGTGACGTGTATCTAACGACAAGTAAATTTTAGATTCAATTGTTGTACGATAAATATCAGTACCATAACGTCAGCAAGTTAATTCTCAATTTTATGACAAACGATGTATCGGCTATCTACTGTCATTTGATAAAGGATCAACTCTACTGTGAAAAAATTGACTCTCCCTACAGATTAGGATCTCTGGACGTCATAGGTGAAATTTTGGCGATCACTGTAAGGTCCATGGCACCAATTTTGCCTCATCTGGCTGAAGAAGTGTGGCTTCATCATCCGGAAAACCTTGGTAATCAAGTTACTTTTGCCAATGCCGTTTGTTGAACTTGTCAAGTTTTAGGATGAAGATTAAATTTTTTTTCAGCATCAGTTCCATTATTTCACACAAAGCACAGGTCATTAGAGAGTTGGAATCAGCCAGAGGTCAAGACGATTATTGAAAAGGTGATGGATGTTAAGAGCGAAGTGAACAAATTGACTTCCAAAAATACGTGGCTGTTGAAAGCTACAATTAAAGCTAACGCGCAAGACTTTGAGCTGCTATCGGTTAGTATTTCTGAGCTTGGATGATTAATTTTGCATCAGTGAATAGTTGTTTTAATCACTAATTAAATATCATTATTGCTTCTATTAAAAGGTTCTTCAGAACATCGGAGTTTCTTCAACGTCCGAAATTTGTGATATATGTCAAGTATCCTCTGTTACCCTCTTAAGGGATGACCAATGTGACAACTTGAGTGTTTCCTTGGAAGACATCGAGCAAGAGCTGTGCAAAAGATGTCGAAGACATGCAGAACCTGCGCCTTCAGAAATTTGTGATCGTTGCACAGAAGTTATTAGTACAGTGTAACAATGAACTTCTGTAAAATGAACTTTGTCAATCTCTGTTACGGGGAAAATGAAAGTAGCTTGAATTGTTTTCTAGAGAATTTTAAAAAGACTTGTGTTGATTATTTGAGTAAACATGTTTCGCATTTATCAGTTTAATGTTTCAAAAAATAATCCCAGCACAATCTATTTTCATCCTATATTTTACTACAGAAAGAATAAGTATTGTATAATATATGTCATGTAAATATTGTAATAAATGATTTTTATTAATTTAGACTGTTTTAACCAAAAAGTTTTTTCCATCCACAAAAAACTTTTAAAATTTTTTATTTATATTTAGTAAAACGCCCAACTTTCCATTGATAGGTTGCATTAAGAAACTTCTGGGTATACGAAGTTTCCTCAACCTCTTTCTTACCGCTCCTTTTTTTAAGTCATTATTGTTAATTTTTGTAACGCCATTCATATTTTACAACTGCATTTTTTTATCAGCGTGAAGAACCATTCCATTGTGAAAATGTAACATGTTGATATGAATACTGAGGTGCACTCGAGCCAGGCAATAGAAAAAGAAAAATTAATGTTTTTCATTACAAATATTACAGTAGACACATTTTAAAAACCATCTGCTCCAAAAAAATTTTTATTTTTTTTAGATATTTTACGATAGATTGTTAATCGTCCTTTTTATTGGCAGCATTTGGTGAATCGGGCAAGATCAAGAGTTGCGCATATCCGCATATGCCAACAGTTTTGACGGCTTTTGAAAACTTTTGCAAATATTCGTTTGCCTGACCTGTTTCGGTAGTCACAAATATTATGTCACTGAGACATGAACATTTTTCCTTGATTTCTCCTTACGTCTTAAGTATGTCGTACCGACATTGAAAAACTCTTGGCTAACATTTTTTCTACGTTTTTATTTTTACCTTTCTGAATAGTTTCCTATCAGCATTATTTATTACTTACATTGAAAAAAATTTTAATACCTGACTTTCGTCAGGCATAGCTTCACTTCGCATACACTAATATTTATAATCTCAAAATCGTGACACAAAATATAATTTTTGTGTAGCTCCAACCCTTTGTTTCAATTTGCGTAGATAATACTACTTCCTGTATGAAATTTCTTCATTGATTAGCAGTTTCATATATCGTACACCAGCAACATTTTTGAGATAATCGCTAAGAATAAGAGATGGATTTTTTTATTCGCGCTTACGATTAGCACTTTGTCACTTCAGTGTGTTTGGTGGATTTATTTATTATTGTTATCATAACTCTTAACATAATAACCATTATTTTTATCTTTTTAAAATTTTATCTACACATTGCATCTGTATTTACTTTGCGGAACAAAATTTGAAGAAATAACAATTAAATAACAGCTAAAGAAGTTGAAAAACTCTTGAAAAATAAAAAAAGTTACGGATGTCCAAGAAAAAAAAAAAAAAAGAAATTACGGTCACAAGGGGCTTAATTTAGAAAAAAACTTCGCCTTCACATACAAGGCGCAACTAATATGAGGAAGTTTCCTTTTATTTTTCACTTTTCGAGGTACCAAGAGTTACACTGATGTTTTCGTAGAGCACACCGTCCAGGATCAATCAAATGAGTTCCAACGGGACTCATTCTCTTCGTCTTCGTCTTGTTCAACCGAAAAGGCCCACGACACACCCAAAATTCTCACCCTGGGAAGAGCTACAGCAGTGAGAACGCAACAGCGCAAAAATCGAGTTGTTGCAGTCTTTCAATTGTAGCTTGATTCTGAATAAAGTTACGGAATCGGCTCTAAAAGCAATAGAAATCGCGTGAAAAGACCTTTAGTTTAAGCTCTCATTGAGTAAAAAATGATAAAGTGGGCGGCAGTTATGGGCGATTTAAGTTTTGATGTTTAAATTTATTGTCACTAAGCTTTTCTACTGTTTTTAGCTTGAACTTAAACCGCCCGTAGCTATCGCTATATCCAACATTTTTTACTCAACTTGGGCTTAAATTAAAGGTCTTATTGCACGCTTTTGATTGCTTTCAAAGCAAATACTGTTGCTGAAGCTAAAAGCGAGTTATAGTTAAAAGAGAAGCGTGATTTTAACCAAAAATTCGATTTTTGGGCTGTTGCGTGTTCTCACTGCGCTGTAGCTCTTCCCGGGGTGAGAATTTTGGGTATGCCGCAGGCCTTTTCGGATGAACAAGACGAAGACGTGAGTCCCGTTAGATTGATCCTGGACGGTGTGCTCTACGAAAACATCAAAAACATCAGTGTAACTTTTGGTACTTCGAAAAGTGAAAAATAAAAGAAGATCTCATACACGTCATTTTTTACCAGAGCAAAAAGTTTAGTTACAAGAGCCACACGTACAGCACTACTCAAGTTGACGGCGTATACTTTTTGTTGACAAAATCGCTTTGTAATATCTATAATACAATGGAACATTATTTAGGACCTGAAACTTTTCATCAATACCCTTGAGATCCAGTGGAACAATTTTCTCGCTGTAAGTATATTCTCACAGTGAACGACGAAGATGCTCTTCCGAAATGCCACCTTTTCAGCATACAAAACGGCCCTTTTTTCCTCCCATGCGCGTATACGTGTGCCTCGATCAAACACCTGTATGATTATTCTTACTTTCTTTTAAATATACTTTGAATTCTATTTTCCTCGCACGCAGTTGCGAAAAATCCTGTGCGCAACTGGTGTGGGACGATTTCCCGTGCAATAAGCTTACGCAGATACAGTTGTAAGATGGAAGTGAATGATTCCGTTGAAAATACCGCGCAGCTCGTTCGGTTCGGAATAAACCTTCTCCGCGATGTAGAAAAATCCACTCAATTGTTTCCACTGCCGTGAAGGTTAATATTTCGCTGCTTCGACGAAAGCTTCATAGCTTGCTTGTAGTCTTCCGATAGCTGCGGATCTACGCTTGCGACCAAAACAAAGACTCTCGCCCTCGGATATTTCTCGATGTTTGTCCTTCCCAGCGCTCGCATACTTTCCATTCCTAATGTTATTTCTCGAGGGCGATGTACTATTCTCTGCTCTGCGAATGTCAATCCTATACTCGTACATGGGTCATTCTACCAAAAATGGTCTATTTCAGAGGATGAAATGGAAAAAGACTTAAAAGGGGTTTTGAATTTTTCAAATATTTTTTTTGTCGTGTCCGTGACCAAAATAAGTCACAATTTATTGGGCCCCGCTGGATCTGCTCTTAAAACAATTTTACAGCAGAAATGCATCAAATTGGCCGCAGTGGCGTTACGGGCTCTCAAAAAATGGCCTTAAAATTGAAATTTTAACTTGTGTGGTGAAAATATAACTTCGTCTTTACACCTATACGATGTACTTATGATCTACATTCATCGACTTCACTATTTGAGCCCATAATCAAACACTCCGCGAATATGCAGTACGATTTTTGCCAAAACAGGTGCGTTACGGGCTCGAAAAATCATCTTAACATCATGATTACAACACTCACACTGAAAATCAAACTTCGCTCTTGCACCTGTATAATGTATTCATCGCCTACTGTTGTATACTACACTATCCGAGTGGATAATCGAACACTCTGTGAAAATACAGTGCTCTTTGCGCGAAAAAGAAGCGTTACGGGTTCTTACAAAATCAACTTAAAATCAATATTACGACCTTCTCGATCAAAATTCAACTTCACCCTTGCACTCGCATGGATAACTTTTTACCCCCTATCGTATGATACATCAGTCGAGTCGATCCGACAACCCTACGCGGAGATATAACAGCTTCGTTAGCGTTACGGGCTCTTAGTTTTTATTTTGGGGAGAATGAATCCACGACTTCGCAAGCCTGTTACACTGGTTAGTCGTAGTAGAAAAAAATTGAGAAAATTCCTACAATATCCTCAACTTTTTTAAAGTACAAAGCACCTATAAATTAAAGTGCCCAAGTTTAACGGTATGAACGTGCGAGAGCATTTTCTGCGTCAATGTCAAATTTATAAGATTTTTGTCCCGCAACTTTAAAAGCATCCCAGTCTTGGATGCAATCTTTTTCGGCTCTAAAAAGTGCATAAAAATGTTGCTTACGCCAACACCTTTTGAATGATATGCCGCGAAAAGAATAAAAAGAGCCTTATGTAGCCTAGCTCCGGGCGTCGTGAAATGTGAGAAAACGTGAACGGGACACGAGCCCGTAACGCTAATTTAGCCCCTTTTTTTCCGTCTAGAACTAGGACGGTACATTTTTATGATCTTATCTCTGTCGTACGGTCAGCAGGCGAACAATCTTTTTATCATTTACAAAGCTTCTTTCGCGACGTCGTAATCGACTGGGACATGTAGTGCACCATTATTGGTAGAATGGCCCACGTACATCAGCCTGGGCGGCCGAGAAGAGAGCTTTTTCGCGGCTCGCGGCGATACAATCGCTCGACGGGTAAGCTTGCGCACGACTCATGTTCCGCCTTTCGGACTCCCGATCCTTGCACACCCGGCCGGGACTGTGGGCCTGGATTCTAACCTTGCGAAACGTTCTTCCAGGGAACCTTCTCGGCACGATGATTATGGAGAAAAAACAAAGTAGGAATTCGATGGACATGTTCTTCACGACTCGGGGGCAACATTCTGTCCCGACGCTCCGGGCTCAAAGGGACGGAAACCACTTCGGCTCGGGATGATCGTTCCACGGCAGCCGCGTTGTTCCGCCCGAAAGAAATCTCGTAGGTCTCTCTCAATGTCCAGCGTCGAGATAACCCTCGGAAGTGTTTCGCCTAATTTGCCCGGCGAGCATCGTTTTTTCTCGCCCCGTCCGGCAACCCGCCGGGGGGGGGAGAACCCCCCCCCCCCCCGTGTACTATTTCCCCGCCGACTTGTAATGTTCAACCGACGAGCGGTCCTCTGCAGACGCGCGCGCACCGTGTTTACTCGAAGTTCCGCGAGACCCGCCGCGACCTTGCCGCTGTCGAGGAAAAGCGTACACGCGCGAGGCCCTCTCTTCCCGCGATTCACCCTTGGCGGCTCGCGCGAGGAGGATGAACAGGGAGGCGCGGAGCGCGGCGCCGGCGAGGCTCGGCCCGAGGAAGCGGCTGTCGTCGTCGCGGGCGGGGCCGGCCGACGGTGCCGACAAGGAGAACAGCGTCCCCGGCCAGCCGAGGCGCCGAGTGCGGGCCTCGGTCAGGCTGACCTTGGCGGTGCCCGGCTGCGACTGCGCCCGGGAGAGGAAGCTGTCCGACCGCGCGGGCCTCCGGCCGAGAAAAGCCCTGGGTGAGTTTGTGTTTGTTTCCTCGGCTCCGGCAAGCCGGGCTTGAATCCACTGCGAAGAGTGCGTGCAGTATTGTACGTTGGAGAAAAGCGTTGGGGGAGAGCAAGTTTTTAAACGGAAGAGCCGACGGAACGTTTGCGCTGCTCGTGTTGTCGTGAAAAATCTGCAAGTAGTCGGCCAGTTTGTGCGGTGATGAATGAATTAATTGCCACGTTCATTCGAATTTTGAGGTAAACAAGCTTGGGCCCCCGGTATGATTGGTGAATATTAACGCCCACCAGGCTCACCATTAACGAGAAAACTAGGGCAAACGCGGTTCTGGCGTGACAACAACTTAAGAACCGGGCATTTTCAACCTTTCCGCAAACGTTTGAAAGTTTCGCTTTCAACGCTTTTAAAACACGTTCTTAAAACGTTGGGTGCTACTGGGGTAGCACGCAGGCGTTTTTGAAATACACTCGGTCGAACGAGCGTTGGTGGTGTTTTGAATATCACACTTCGGGATATCCCTCGCGCGAGTGCAAGTTACCGTGTGCTTGAATACAGGCTGATCTATAACAGACTTTACAATCGATCGAACGAGTATGAATCCAATGTATCTGTTTATTTGAGCCACGTGACGAGCTGACGAGCTCTCATAGGGCGCCCACCGGTATCGCGCAATCAGCGTTTCTCGTGAAAAAATCTACTCGATCGTCAAACAATATTCGACACGTATTTTTTCATTTTCCTCGTGAACAAAAAATGACGGAGATGGAGCACATCACCTCCCACTCCTGATCTTCGATGTCCCCGGCATTTTTTGTTCGCGAGGAAAAAGGAAGAAACACGTGTCCGATAATGTTTGATAATCGAACAGATTTTTTCCCGCGAAACGCTAATCACTGCACAAAACGTTGGCGTTTTCTTTCGAAAAAAAAAAAAAATTGCTTTTCGCTTCGTTCTCAACGGTTTTTTTTCGCAACGTTGTACGGGGTGTTTCGGTGACACGAACGATCAATACAAGCTTGACGCTCGGCGTTTTCGCCCCGTTCGCAGAGGACGATCCGGCAGCGGGGAGCCAAGGACGGCCGCGATCGGCCGCGACGGCCTTCCTGCGGACTCGCTTCTTCGTGTTCGAGGACGGCGCGCCCGAGGCCGCAGCGCCCGGAGCCAACGGCCGTCGTCGCTTGGCGTCGGAAACAACGGGCCGGCCGCCGGCAAAGGTATGCGATACGTGTGATGATTATTATTACCTGTGTAGCAAAAAAAAAGAAAAACAGGAATTTTCAAAAAGATTTCAGGTCATTTGATTCATTGTATTCTGGAATATTAATCTTTTCGTCGTAGGTATTTTATACTCTAAATAAATCGAAAGGTGATGTTGATTTTCGGAGAAATCAAACGAGTCTTACGATTTCCCAAGATATTGAAATAGTTGTTGCAATACACGGGCACGCGCATAGCAGTTACAATCCATAATTTAGGCTTTTATATTTCATGACCCGGATGAAAAACCAAATCTTTTGCTTCGTGTTCTCCACAACGATGCAGGCCCTAAAATTTGGCAACGCACCTTATCGTTTGATCTTCAAACAACTTTTTTCAAGTATTTTTCCAAACAAAAAGCAGAAAAATAGAGCCCGAGGATGTACACGCTTCGGTACGAAGCTTGTGGAATAGCTGATTAGAAAACAATTCGACGAATCCGCTTTTACGTCCGGCGTATTTCGATGTATTTTCAGATCAGCAAGCAGAGCGAGAAATCGCCAAAAGTAGTTGAGAGCGACACTTTGACGACGGAACAGGTGTACAACATCGATTATATGAATGATTTCATTAACCATCAGTTGGAACTCCAGAAGAAAAGGGAGCTTTCGACTAATTTCTTGGAGCGAGGAATCACCGCTTCCCAGAGACGGTTGATCGTCAAGTACTTGCTTCAAGCAACGGTCAGTCTGATGTTTTCTGAGATACGCTCTCTTCACACGATACGTACTCTACATCGCTATTATCATTATTATTATTGCTGTTGTTATTGTTGTTATTGATATTAATACAATTACGATTGCTTCGATCTCTAAAACTAATGCCGACACTGTTGATTTGAAAAAAATGATCGTCAAATCTATAGAAAAAAGTATGGATCATATTGCATTAACAAATATAAATCTTGGAGAAAATAGTTAATATGATGCGAAAATTTTGTTTGTTTTTCAGGCGTACAAACGATACCCGTCGTTCGTATCATACCAAGCGGTTAAAATATTCGACTTCTTCGCCGATGCCAAGGAAGTGCCTACGGCCGAGATGCAAATAGTGGCGCTGGCGGCACTTTGGATAGCTTTAAAAAAAGATATGAATACAAATGAAATTCCCGACGTAAGTTCATTAAACGCGTGTCTATTGCAATCTTTCTAATCACTCGATTCAAAAATTAATTGTAACCTTGCAGAAGTAAACTGTCTATTTTTTGCTTCAAACTGTTTACTGCAGAAATCAATAAGTGTATACTATTTCAAAAAAAGTACAGGTAGCGCTTTCTCTCCCTCAGGTGTCGATATGTAAATAATCGAAGACATGTAAATGAAATACATTTCAAAAAGCTTGCATCCAAGAGTAGCTTCGTTTTTTAAATCACAACTTGACAATTTCAAAATTTCATCAAAGGAATAGAATTTAGCAGCCCCCAAGACTGCGAAATTAAAAAAAAACCATTTAGCTTTTTCCGTGTAACTTTTTAAGTTGCGATTTTAAATGAATAAACAATAAAGAAAATTTGTGAGTATCAAAAACATTTAATTTTTTTTTCATGAACTTGAAAAAGGATATTCACACTCTAAAAGTCAGGAAAGAGTTGTGTGAAAAAATTTGCTCCATAAATTTTTTGCCGCAACTTCAAAAGTTTAAGTCTTACACATTTGGTTTCAGATAAAAAGTTGTGGATCTTAGAAAAATACATTTTATTTATTTATTATTTTGATTCTGATGAAAAGCCATTATGCTTCAAATTTGAAAAAAAAAATCAGCAAGTTTACACCTCAGGCCATAATATTAAGCCGAAAAAATGTTTGATCTCGTGAAAATTATACACACTTTGGCTAAATTTTAAATGTAATGGTTTAAAAATGATGAAAAACATTTCAGTGTACTAAACAAGTATTTTACTTTGTTATTTTACAGCAACGAGTTCAAATTTACCAACAAATTTAATGATATTTATTTCTCAACAACTCAATGCGAAGAACAAGAAAACAGGCACAAATATACTATTGCCTGACACAATATTTCCCATAATTAATTAAGATCCGTGTTTGTATGAAAGAGAGTTGTAAATTTCCAAGATATAGAATAAGACAAGGACAGTAGTCGCTTTTTTAATGCAAATAGTTAATTTTTTTGCACTACTTATTATAAGCAGTACTCACAGCGTATTGAAAGTGCAACATGTATGAGGGAAAAAAAAAGTTAACGAAAGATATTAATTAGCACTTGCAAATTTAATAATCAAATTTTGAATCTATTTATAATTAATTTAGTTTTAAAAGTCTTCATACGAACGAAAATTCGCGTTAGAAATTTTTTTTCAAATCATGTAGATTTTTAGGTGCGAATTTTTGTGTTTAAAACTTAAAAATTTCAATTTTAAATATTCATAAAATACTGATATAATATTGAATTACTTATCTATCCTCGCAGGCAAAACAAGTGCTTGAACAGTTAGCTGGCACATCTTATCAAGGAGATACAAAGCCGTTAATGGAAAACGAGAGGAAAATATTGATGGCGTTGAACTTTGATCTATCTTTTGCAGAACCATTTTCGCTGTTTTCTTTACTACTTGTCATAGTCGACGACGTCCAAACGCTAGAGCCTATGGAAATGCAGCGTTTGTACTACTGTGGTACTTACTTGGTGAATAGAAACTAGATGTTTATTAATTTTCATAGTTAGATGACACTGGCTCACGAAAAAAATATATTACGTAACGCACCAGACTGGCCATTGTTTGTGTATTTTGGATCGCTGAATCCACATCTTTGGTTCAAATTAATATATCATCAGGTCACATTTTTTTTATTTATTTAGTGCTGAAAAAAATCATAATTATACTTTTGTACATATACCAGCCAATGTAAATCATATGAAAAAATAAAAGACCCCAAGACGTTGATTCTGCCGAAAGATTTTGATTTAGCGAATCAACATACAAAATCCAGGAAATCATCAGTCTAGTCTGCCAGGATAGAAAATTTGTTTGTGGGGCTGGGTGATTTCGACTTATGGACAACCGCTGACGTGTCTTTTGTATCAATTCGCAGATCGATGTGTCACTCATTAACGAAAAAACATTTCGACTTTCGGCTATGGAACTAGCCGCTGTATGCGCTGAAATCGTTTTATGCTTATGCCTGATGACGGATAAAGACATGGATGATCCACCTTGGATTCACTGGAGGGAAGAAATATTTTTGCACAAGAGTATGATTAGGATCGACTGGTGAGTATAATTTTATCCATAGGTGTAACGTGAAAGTACTAATGCAGGAGTTCTTTGAATTTCAAATTTTTAGTTTACCCGATCACCGCGTGGCTGAGATGAGAAACCAGCTGTTGCAGAAAGCCGCTCTATCAAGAGATACCAAGTCGGAATATAACATTGTCTATAGGAAGTACAATACCAAGCGTTACGGATCGGTCTCCGACTTCTTGGTGGATAAAATTCATGCTCTGTATTTGAGAAAAAGTTTGTAACCCTGTCAGGCTGAACCAGCAACATTTTTTTGAAACGAAATTTTTAGCTCATTTGATCTTTGATACGATTGCGTTGTGATTCAATAATCGACTTTTGTATCGTAAGCCTTGGTATTGTATAATTGATATTAATAATATGACACACAAATATTTGTCTCTCAAGTTGATCATTTATTGCAATGTAATCGTGCAGAGATTTTATTGAAAGATCAATCATTTTCATTGTCTTGAACTGACACAAATATAATTTACCCTAAATAAAATTTTGAGGACCATGTAATTATGTGCAAATACCTGAAAGGCTAATTTTTTATTGAATGTCATGTTTTACGTGTTAGTTATTAAAATGAAATATATTTATTTTTTGTAATTTTTACACATCGAATATTTATTGCTATTTTTAAAATACTATAGAATGTTTGTAAGTGCTTATATAATAAATATTTGGTTTTAAGCGTTATATATTATAATGTAAAATACAATCGAAGCAGAATATTTTTTTAATTCTTCAATTTTTCATGTTTGTATAGGTGGACACAAACACGATGAATATTAAAATAATAAAATTATATTGAAACATATTTGTGTTAAATGATTTAGTAATTACATTAATTTGATCACTAGTAATTTTTAATATCTCATTTAGTCCAAAATTGATGATAACAAGAAATCCTTATGGTCAGAGTGGTATTGTACAAACATACATTGGATGATGGGAGACTCTGCTCCTGAACTACATCTTGATTGCTTTTTATGCATAACTTATTTATATTATAATTTTTAGATACTTTTGACCAAACATTGTTCGATCATCGTTATAAAACTCCCTTGACGCACAACATTTCATAACCATGTAAAAATGGTCATTGATCAATTGAATAAAGCTTTAACAATGTAAAAACATTTAAATAACGTTGAGTGCGCTCGCTCCTTTATCGTTTAAAATTACTCTTATTTAAAGCTATTCATGAGAAAGCTACATAAATTCGATCGATGGAATGCATTTTTTCCGTATGAATAAGATTTAAGTACGCTTCATAAATCGTACATACAGAGACGAATATCAATTCACCATGTGATTAAGTTTTAGTACATATATTACATATTAGTCGAAATCTAAAAAGTACAATTTTAGACGGATAATTTTTTTAATTTCCTCTCACATCTTTACCAAAAACATTACCAAACGGTATCTAAGTTTTCAACTATAGTTTTCTAAGCGTACACATCGGATGAGTTCTCTTTCCATGTTATCTTTCCATAATCATACAAATTTCAAAATTAAATTTTTTTTCACATGTTTATTGATACATACGTCGTATACATTTATTATTAATCATTCGATTCTAGGATTTTCGGTTTTTATTCTCATATAATTAATTACAAGTAAAAATAGTCTCTTGAAAATTGAAAGTAGTTGATATTCATTTCATTCATCGTAAAAGTTTAAGCTTTGAAGAAAAAAATATTTGGCATTTGATATACTAGCTGTTATTGCAAATTTGAATGATAAAAGCTCATAATAGAGTTCATTTTTAGTTGGACTTTCATGGGTATTTTTACCAACTTAAGCTTGAATTTCTAGAATAATATTGTTGCGATCCAAAACCGCAAAAATGTATTTCTGAAAAACTATCAGTCCCGAAATTGCCATGATTTTATTAATGAAATTGGAGCACCCCATAATTCCCGCCGTTCCCCTACGGCCTCAAAATACACAACACATACACAATCACAAGTACGCCCTCATATACTCAATTACACAGCGTA
>JAPYYV010006547.1:0-14206 GCA_030522625.1 Copidosoma aretas | reverse complement strand
TTACAATGAACACTTGTCAACTAAGCATGAATTTGAATAACACGGGAGAGTCAATAACAATAATCATAACAATGATAATAAAGTAGATAACAGTATTAGTGTGTCAGTGCGCACATTACAGGCTTGTAAACGGAGCTAAGAGATTGGGTGTCGTCTTTCTTATTCAAAGTGTTATTGGTTGAATTAATAAATAAGATTTTGGAAGCTAGCCTCTTTTGATAATTGCTCTAAACATCTAAAATTTTTAAATCGTCGAAATCAAGACTGTAATGGAAATTTTTGCAATGTGACGTGACTACAAGATTCTTATTTTTATTGGTTTTGTGTTTATTGATTCGTTTAGTTGCAGCTCTTTTTCTTTGACCCACGTACTTTAATGGGCAGCTTTTACAATTAAAACTATATACAACGTTAGTCTGATCTGTGTTTTTGATTTTATCTTTTCCTAATGTTATCATTTTGTTACTGAGTTTTATTATTTAAATTTAATTAAAAACATTGTGCAGGACAATAATTATTCACAACAGTTTATGAACAAATACATAATGATTAGACTTTCTTCTTTAAAGAATATTGATCACAACAACATCAATCCTCGTTCTGATACATTTGACAAAATAAATATTTCTGTCCCCTTTTTACCATCATTTTCTAAATCATGTTCTAGATTGTTAAACAAATGTAATGTACAATTATACCCTCTTGTTATCAATAAACTAAACGAAGTGATACTATTAGGTAAAGATAAAATTAAAATGAATGATCAGACTAACGTTGTGTATAGTTTTACTCGTAATAGCTGCCCATTAAAGTATGTGGGTCAAACAAAAAGAGCTGCAATTAAACAAATCAATGAACATAAAACCAATAAAAATGAGGATCTTGTAGTCACGTCACATTGCAAAAATTTCCATCACAGTTTTGATTTTGACAATTTAAAAATTTTAGACGTTGAGAGCAATTATCACAAGAGGCTAGTCTCCGAAATAATATTTATCAATTGAACCAATAATACTTTAAATAGAAAGGAAGACACCCAATCTCTTAGCTTCGTTTACAAGCCTGTAATGTGCGCACTAAAACGCTTATACTGTTATCTACTTTATTATCATTGTTATGATTATTGTTATTGACTCTCCTGTGTTATTCATATTCATGCTTGGTTAAATAGTGTTCCTTTTAAAGCGAGCTACATGTATCTATATTATATACCTTTTTGAATTTATTTATTTTGTATTTCAGTCTCTTTATGTTTTCTGAAATTTTTGTAATCTTTTCTCATTTTGTTGTGCAATAAAGTGAGCCTGAAGAGGTTTGCGTTAAGGTCCAACGAAACATTGCTTAAAATTGAAACAACATCAGCTTTGAAGTGTTATTTATTCGCCCCTCAACCAAACTCTGAACAGACGGTGTGCAGGCTGCAGAAAACTATTCCTAAACAATCTATTTACTTGCCAAATTATTTACTCGCTCTATCCCTGGTTGATGGATAAAAAGCTTAGCATTTAGGATATTTTGTTATTTCTATATTAATTTATTCAATTATTATATCGAGGACTCTCTGTCCCCCTAGTTACCAATTGAAAAAGCCTAGGATTTAGGATATGTTGTTGTTTTTTATATAATTTATTAAATTACTAAATTATTTACCTGCTGTTCTCCGGGTTACTTGGTTAAAAGCTTAGGGCTTATGTTATCTTGTGAAATAATCAATAATATATTTATTCATTATATTATCAAACTAGCGGTCCTTTGGGTTACTCGGGTAAAAAGCTTAGAATTTGGGATATTTTGTTATTTCAATAGTCATTTATTTGATTATTATATCATTGAATAGCTGTCCTTGAGTTACTAGGTTAATTATCTTGGGATTTAGAATGTTTTGCTGTTTTTTTAGTAATTTCTTATATTATTATATTATGTACTCGCTGTATGTCAGGTAACTGCATTACAAAGCAAGGTATTTAAGTTATGTTGTTATTTAATTAATAATCTATTTATTTGCCATATTATTTACTCGCTATCTCTAGGGTTACTGGGTCAAAAAGCTTAAAATTTAGGTTATTTTGATAATGTTATGGAAATTTATTTATTTATTATATAATAGACTTGCCTTTTCCCTGGTAACAGGGTTAAAAAGCTTGGAATTTAGAAAATGTTGTGTTTTTTTTAGTAATTTATTAAATTACTATATGATGAGCTCGCCGTCTCCCGGGTTACTTAATTGTGAAACTCAGGACTTAGATTATGTTGTGAATTGATCAGAAATATATTCATTCAATATATTAGTAAACTAGCTGTCCACTGGGCTACTGCGTTGAAAAGCTTGGAATTTAAATTATATTGCTGCTATTATGGTTGTTATTTCAAATATTATACCATGGACTTGCTGTCTCTTGGGTGACAGGGTTAAAAAGCTTGACAATTAAGATATGTGTTTTTTTTTGTAGTGATTTATCTAATCACTATATTATTATTTTACTGTCGACCGTGTTACTATGTTAAAAATCTTAAGACTTAGGTTTTGTTGTAAATTAATCAATAACTTATATATTTTTCACATTCTTAAACTGTCTGTCCCACGGGTTACTGGGTTACAAAGCTTGGAATTCAGGATAGCTTGTTATTTTTATAGTAATTTATTTAATCATTATAGCATTAACTAGCTGCCCCTTGGGTTATGGGGTTAAAAAACTTGGAATTTTGGATGTGCCGTTTTTTTTTTTTTATTTTTTTTTTTTACTTTATTATGTACTTGTTGTCCCTCTGTTTACTGTGTTATTAAGCTTAGGTCTTAGGTTATGTTGTAAACAGAACAATAATTTATTTACTAACTATATTATCAAACTAGCTGTGCCCGGGTTACTGGGTTAAAAATCTTAGAATTTGGGATATGTTGTTTTTTTTTTAGTAATTTATTCAATTACTATATTCTTTACCTGCTGTCCCCCAGGTGACTTGGTTGCAAAGCTTAGGACTTAGATCATGTTGGGAATTAATCAATAATATATTTATTCATTATATTATAAAACTAGCTGTCCTTTGGGTTACACGGGTAAAAAATTTAAGATTTAGGGTGTTTTGTTATTTTTATAGTAATTTATTTAATTAATATATTATTGACTATCTGTCCCCGGGTTACTAAGTTACAAAATTTGCGATTTAGAATGTTTTGTTGTTTTTTTAGTGAATTCAGTTGTTACTATATTATGTACTCGCTTTCTCTAGGTAACTGCGTTAAAAAGCTTAGTAGTTAATTTATATTGTTATACAATCAATATTCTATTACCTTACTAAATCATTTACTCTCTGTCTCCCAAGTTACAGAATGAAAAAGCATAGGACTAAGGTTATGTTATGATTCAAATAATAATTTTTCATACAATACATTATTTAACTAGATGTCCCTTGGGTTACTGCGTTAAAAAGCTTAGAAATCAGGTTATTCTGTAATTATTATGGTAATCAATCCAATTATTATATCATGGACACGCTGCTCTCTGGGATACAGGGTTAAGAAGCTTAGGAATTAAGATATGATGATTTTTTTTTAGTAATTTAATATATAACTATATTATACCGCTGTCTTGCGAGTTTCTGGGTTAAAAAGCTTAGTGCTTAGGTTATGTTGTAATTTAGTCAATATCTTAAAAATTTATCACATTTTATATTATTTACGTGCTGTTTCATGAGTTACTTGGTTCAAAAGCCGAGGGCTTACGTTATGTTATGATTTAATCAATAATTTGTTTATTCAATATATTATATAACGAGCTGTCCCACGAAATACTGCGTTAAAAAGCTTGGAATTTAGGTTATTTTGATATTATTATGGAAATTTATTGAATTATTGTATAATGGACCAGCTGTCTCACGATGTACAGGGTTAAAAAGCTTGAAATTTAGTGATTAATTTATTTTATTTTTTGTAATGTTTTTAATTATGTAATATGTGCTCGCTGTCCCCCGGGTAATTTGGTGAAAAAGCTTAGGACTTAGTTTATGTTGTATTTAAAACAATAATTCATTTACTAACTATATTATTAAACTAGCCCTCCTCGGGTTACTGTATTAAAAGCTTGAAATTTAGGTTATGTTGTTATTCCATCAATAATTTATTTACTAACTATATTATTTACTTGATATCTTCCGGGTTACTGAATAAAAAATTTTAGGACTTAGGATTTGTTAGGAATTAATTATTAATATATTTATTTATTATATTATTAAACTAACTGCTCCTTGAGTAACTATAATAAAATGCTCAAAATTTAGGTCAATTTGTTATTGCTATAGTAATTTATGCAATTTTTATATCATTGACTCGCCGTCTCATGGGTAACAGAGTAAAAAAGTTTAGGATTCAGGATATGTTGTTGTTTTTTAGTAATTTTTTGATAACTGTATTATGTGCTCACTGTCTCCCTGGTTACATGGTAAAGAAGCTTGGAGTCATAGATATTTTGTTGTTTTTTTAGTAATTTATTTCATAACTATATTATGTACTCACTGGCCTCCGGGTTACTGGGTTAAAAAGCTTGGGATTCAGGATATGTTCTTGTATTTCTAGTAATTTTTTCAATTAGGTAATACGTGCTCGCTGTCCCCCGGGTTACTGGGATGGGACTTAGATAATGTTTTGAATAAAACAATAATTTATTTACTTACTATATTATTAAACTAGCTGTCCTTCGATTACTGTGCTAAAAAGTGTGAGACTAG
Source organism: Copidosoma aretas (assembly GCA_030522625.1). Lineage (NCBI taxonomy): Eukaryota > Metazoa > Arthropoda > Insecta > Hymenoptera > Encyrtidae > Copidosoma > Copidosoma aretas. Next base: position 9,484 of record JAPYYV010006547.1, on the reverse strand, counting down.
TAGTAGTCTTGTGTGCAAGAGTCACTAAAATGAGTGACAGCAGGCAGAAAGCACACACAATAAAAAAGCTATGATGTTTTTTTGTTTAATGTATTTAAGTAAAGCACATCACGGTATACAGTAATGGCAACTAATATAATGGCCGTGTAGCCGCGAACAGAAAGTATAGGACAGAGATAGCAGAGATGACGTTATTCTAACGAGAGTTTGCAAAGGAGTAGTATGGCGTCGTTAGTCAAGCGAACTCGAGGAGAGCTGCGCAGTGGCCGTACAGATAAGATATACATATGTGTAGGAAAGCCAGCCGGCGTCTCTGGTACTATACAGCTTCTCTTTCTCTCTCTCTCTCTCTGATCGAGGCAAAGCCAAGCGCTTTTTACAAAAAGCTTGGAATTAAGGTTATTTTGTAATTGCTATGGAAATTTTTTTAATTATTATATGATAGACTTGTTGTCCCCCAGGTGACATGATTTAAAAGCTTGGGATTTAGAATATGTTGTTTTTTTTAGTTAATTTATATAATAACTATATTATTTACTCGCTGTCCACAGGGTAATTTGGTGAAAGAGCTGAGGACTAAGGTTATGTTGTGAAAAAAACGATAATTTTTTTACTAACTATATTATCAAACTAGCTGTCCTTAGGTTACTGTGTTAAAAAGCGTGAAATTTAGGTTATATAGTAATTTGCATGAAAATGTATTTTATTATTATGTAATAAACTTGCTGTCTCCTAGGTTTCTTGGTTGAAAAGCTTGGGATTTGGGTTTCCTAGTTATTCAAACAATAATGTATTCACTTACTATATTATTTACTCCTGATCGCCCAGGTTACTGGATAACAAATCTTGGGACTTAGGTTATGTTATAAATTAATTATTAATGTATTTATTTATTATATTACTAAACTAGCCGCCCCTTAGGTAACTATGTTAAAAAGCTTAGAATTTAGGTTATTTTGTTATTGCTATAGTTATTTATTCAATTTTTATATCATTGACTTTCCATCCCCCGGGTTACAGAGTGAAAAGGTTGAGGATTCAGGATATGTTATTGTTTTTTAGTCATTTTTTAATAACTGTATTATCTGTTTGCTGTCTCCCTGGTAACATGGTAAAAAAGCTTGGAATTTAAGATATGTTTTTGTTTTTTTAGTAAATCATTCCATATTTAGAGTATCTACACACTGTCCTTAAAGTGACTGGGCTAAAAAATTTGGGATTCAGGTTATGTTGTTATTCAATTATTAATTTATTTACTCACTATACTATTTACTCGCTGTTCCCCGGGTAACTTGGTTGAAAAGCTTAGGACATAGATGTTGTGAATTAATCCATAATATATTGAGTCTTATATTACTATACAAGCTGTTCTTCGGGTTACTGAGGTACAAATCTTGACATTTAAGATATTTTTTTATTTCTATAGCAATTTATTAAATTATTATTCCATTGACTCGCTGTCCCCCTAGTCATAGGGTTAAATAGCTAGGGATATAAAATATGTTGTTATTGTTTTAGTAATGTACTCAATTACTATAATAAGTACTCTCTGTCCTCCGGGTTAGTGGAGTGGGAAGCTTAAGATGTAGGTTATGTTGTTATTTAATCAATAATTAATTTACTCACTATATTATTTACACGCGGTTCCCCGGGTTACTGTATGAAAAAGCTTAGTTCTTAGGTTATCTTATGATTTTATCAATAATTTATTTATTTAATATATTATTTTACTAGCTGTCTCCTGAATTACTGCTTTAAAAAGCTTAGAATTTAAGTATATTGTTATTTATATGGTAATTAATAAAATTATTTTATTATGGACTCGCTGTCCACCAGTTCACAGGGTTATGCTTGTGATTTGCAATATGTTAGTGTTTTTAAGGTAATTTTTTTAATTACTATATTATTTATTGGCTGTGCCCCAGGTTAGTTGGTTAAAAAGCTTAAAAATAAGGTAATTTTGTTATTATTATGGTAATTTATTCAATTATTATATCATGGATTCGCTGTCCTCTGGGTTAGAGGGTTAAAAAGCTTGAGCATTGAGATATTTGTTTTAATCGTAATTTATGTATTAAATATATTAATTACTCGCTGTCCTCTGGGTTACTTGGATATAAAGCTTAGGATTTAGGTTATGTTGTGAATTAATCAATAATTTATTTATTTATCACGTTTTCGAACTAGCTGTCACACGGATCCACTGGTTAAAAAGCTTAAAATTCAGGATAGTTTGTTATATCTATAATATTTTATTAAATTATTATATCATTGACGAGCTGTCCCCCGGGTCAAGGGGTGAAAAAGCTTGGGATTTAGGATATGTTATTGTTTTTTTTGTAATTTTTTTTATAACTATATCATGTACTCGCTCCTCACCCGGGTTACTGTGTTAAAAATCTTAGTATTTAAGTTATGTTGTTGTTTCTATGATAATTGATTTAAATATTATATTATTGACTCGATGTCCCCTTAGTAACAAGTTAAAATACTTGGGATTCAGGATATGTTTTGTATTTATTGTAATTTTTTCAACAATTATTATGTGCTCGCTGTCCCCTAGGTTACTGAGATGAAAACCTTAGGACTTAGGTTATGTTGTGAATAACACAATAATTCATCTCTTAACTCTATTATTAAACAAGCTTTTCTTGGGTTACTGCGTTAAAATCTCTGGAAGTCAGGTTATTTTGTAATTTTTATGGAAATTTATTTAATTATTACATAATGGACTTGCAGTCCCCTAGGTTACTAGGTTAAAAAGCTTAAGATATAGGTTATGTTGTCATTTAATCAATGATTCATTTACTCACTATATTATTTACTTGCTATCCCCTAAGCTACTGGATAAAAAATCTTAGGACATAGGTAATGTTATAAATTAATTATTAATTTTTTTATTTATTATATTATTAATCTAGCCGCCCCTTGGGTAACTATATTAAAAAGCTTAGAATTTAGGTCATTTTGTTATTGCTATAGTAATTTATTCAATTTTTATATCATTGACGTTCCGTCCCCCGGGTTACAGAGTTAAAAGGTTTAGGATTCAGGATATGTTGTTGTTTTTTAATAATTTTATAATAACATTTATATGTGCTTGCTGTCTCCCTGGTAACATGGTAAAAAAGCTTGGAATTTAAGATATGTTGTTGTTTTTTTAGTAATTTATTCCATATCTATAGTATCTACTCACTGTCCTCACAGTTACTGGGTTATAAAGCTTGGGCTTTAGGTTATGTTGTTTTTCAATTATCAATTTATTTACTCACTATATTATTTACTCGCTGTCCTCCGGGTATCCATGTTGAAAAGCTTAGGACTTAGATGTTGTGAATCAATCAATAATATATTAAGTCCTATATTTCTAAACAGGCTGTCCTTCAGGTTATTAGGGTAAAAAACTTAAAATTTAGGATATTTTGTTATTTCTATAGCAATTTATTCAATTATCATTCCATTGACTCGCAGTCCCCCTAGTCACAGGGTTAAATAGCTTGGGATATAAGATATGTTGTCATTTTTTTAGTTATTTACTCAATTACTATATTATTTACTCTTTGTCCTCCGGGCTACTGAAGTAAAAAGCTTATGATTTAGGTTATGTTGTTATTCAATCAATAATAAATGTACTTACTAAATTATTTACACGCTGTTCCCCGGGATACTAGATGGAGAAGCTTAGTACTTAGGTAATCTTATGATTTGATCAATAATTTATTTATTCAATATATTATTTTACTAGCTGTCTGCTGGGTTACTGCGTTAAAAAGCTTAGAATTTAGCGTATATTGTTATTTATATGTTAATTGATGGAATTATTATATTATGGACTCGCTGTCCACCAGGTCACAGGGTTAAGCTTGGGGTTTGCAATATGTTAGTGTTTTTAAGGTAATTTTTTTATGTACTATATTATTTATTGGCTGTCCCCCAGGTTAGTTGGTTCAAAAGCTTGAAAATTAGGTTATTTTGTTATTATTATGGTAATTTATTCAATTATTATATCATGGAATCGCTGTCCCCAGGGTTAGAGGTTTAAAAAGCTTGAGCATTGAGATATTTGTTTTTATCGTAATTTATTTAATAAATATACTATTTACTCGCTGTTCCCTGGGTTACTTAGATATGAAGCTGAGGACTTAGGTTATGTTGTAAATCGATCAATAATTTATTTATTTATCACGTTTTTGAACTAGCTGTCCCACGGAAAACTTGCTTTAAATGCTTAAAATTCAGGATAGTTTGTTATATCTATAGTAATTGAAGAAATTATTATATCATTGACAAGCTGTCCCCCAGTTGAAACGGTTAAAAACCTTGGGATTAAGGATATGTTGTTGTTTATTTTGTAATTTTTTTTATAACTATATTATGTACTCGCTAATTACATGGGTTACTGTGTTAAAAATCTTAGTATTTAAGTTATGTTGTTGTTTCTATGATAATTTATTTAAATAATATATCAATGACTCGATGTCCCTTGAGTAACAAGTTAAAATGCTTGGGATTCAGGATATGTTGTTGTACTTATTGTAATTTTTTCAACAATTAATATGTGCTTGCTGTCCCCTAGGTTACTACGTTAAAAAGCTTAAGATATAGGTTATGTTTTTATCCAATCAATAATTTATTCACTCACTATATTATTTACTTGCTATCCCCCAGGTTACTGGAAAAAATATCTTAGGACATAGGTAATGTTATAAATAAATTATTTATTTATTTATGAATTATATTATTAATCAGCTGCCCCTCGGGTAACTATTTTAAAAAGCTCAGAATTCAGGTCATTCTGTTATTGCTATAGTAATTTATGCAATTTTTATATCATTGACTACTTGTCCCTCAGGTTACAGAGTTAAAAAGTTTAGGATTCATGATATGTTGTTATTTTGGGGTAATTTTTGATAACTGCATTATGTGCGCTCTGTCTTCCTGGTCACATAGTAAAAAAGCTTGGAATTTAAGATATGTTGTTGTTTTGTTAGTAATCTATCTAATAACTATATTATTTACTCACTGTCCTCTAGGTTACTCGATAAAAAAGCTTAGGACCTAGTTTATGTTATGAACTAATCAAAAATTGATTTATTTATTATATTATCAAACCAGCTGCCTCCCGGGTAACTGTGTTAAAAAGCTTAGAATTTAGGTCATTTTGTTATTTCTATAATAATTTATTTATCTATTATATCATTCACTTGCTGTCCCCTGAGTTAAAGGGTTAAAAAGCTTGTGATATGAGATATGTTATTGTTTTTTTAGTAATGTACTAATAACTAAAATATTTACTAGCTGTTTCCCGGAATACTAAATAACAAGCTGAGGACTTAGGTTATTTTATGATTAAATCAATGATTTATTTATTTAATATATCATTTAACAAGCTTTTCTCGGGTCACTGAGTTACAAAGCTTGGAATTTTGGTTATTTTGATATTTCTATGGTAATTAATTTAATTATGATATTATGGACTCGCCGTTCCTCGAGTCACGGGGCTAAGATTAGGATTTGCGATATGTTGTTCCTTTTTTTAATTATTATTTCAATTACTATATTATTTACTGGCTGTCCCCCGGGATACAAGGTTAAGAAGCTTGAAGATTAGGTAATTTTGTTATTATTATGGAAATTAATTTAATTATTATATAATAGTCTCGCGGTCTCCTGGGTTACAGATTTAAAAAGCTTGAGAATCGAGATAAATGGTTTATACTTGTAAGTTATTTAATAACTATATTATTAACTTGCTGTCCTCTGAATAACTGGGTTAAAAAGCTTGGGGTTTAGGTGATGTTGTTATTCAATTACTAATTGATTTACTTACTATATTATTTACTCGCTTTCCCCCGGGTTACAAGTTTAAAAAGCTTGGTATTTATAACATGTTGTTGTTTTTTAATAATATATTTAATTACTATATTATTTACTCGCTGTCCCCTGGGTTACTTGGTAGAAAAGCTAATGACTAAGTTTCTGTTATGATTTAAACAATAATTTATTTATTTAATATATTATTCAACTGAGTCTCCCCCGGGTTACTACGTTGAAAAGCTTGGAATTTAGGTTATTTGGTTATTTTCATGGTAATTAATTTATTTAATATGTAATTGACTTGCTGTCCCCCTGGTCACAGGACTAAACAGTTTGAAATTAGAGATATGTTGTTTTTTTTCTAGTAATGTTTTCAATTACTATATTTTTAACTCTCTGTTCTTCGGGTAACTGGGTTGAAAAAGGTTAGGATTTAGGTTGTGTTGTTGTTCAATCAATAATTTACATACTCATTGTATCATTTACCCGCTGTCTCTCGGGTTACAGGATGAAAAAGCTTAGGTCTTCAGTTATGTTATATATCTATCAATAATTGATTTATTCAATATATTATTTAACTGTCTTTCCTTTAGGTTGCTGCGTTAAAAAGCTTGGAATTAAGGTTATTTTGTTATTCTTATGGTAAATAATTTAATTATTATATTATGGACTTGCTGTCCCCAGGGTCAAAGGGTTAAGCTTGGGATTTACGATATGGTGTTGTTTTTTTAGTAATTTCTTTAATTACCTATATTATTTACTAGCTGTCTCCCAGGTTACTGCGTTGAAAAGCTTAGCACCTGGGTGATGCTGTAAATTAATCTATAATTTATTCATTTATTACGTTTTTTAACTAGCTGTCCCCCGACTTACTGGGTTAAAAAGCTTGAAATTCAGGATAGTTTGCTATTTCTATGGAAATTTATTTCATTATGATATCATTGACTAGATGTCCCCCGGGTAAAGGGGAAAAAAGCTTGGGATTTAGGATGTGTTTTTTTTTATATTTTATTCTAACTATATTTGTACTTGCTGTCCTCTGGGTTACTGCATTAAAAATCTGGGTATTAAGGTTATGTTTTTATTTATTCGGTAATTTCTTCATTCACTATATAATTTACTCGCTGTCCCCCGGGTTACTGGATAAAAAATCTTAAGATATAGGTTATGTTATGATCAATTCCATCATTTACTTATTTAATATATTATTTAACTAGCTGCCTCCGGGTTACTGGGCTTAAAAGCTTGAAAATTAGGTCATTTTGTTATTATTACAGTGATTAATTTAATTAATATATTATGGACTTGCTGTCCCTTAGGTTACAGGCTCAAAAAGCTTAAGAATTAGGGTATGCGGTTTTTTTCCGACATTTATTCAATAACTATATTATTTACTTTCTCTCTCACAGGTTACTAAGTTGCAAAGCTTGGAATTTAGGTTATGTAGTTATTTAATCATTAATTTATTTTGTAATTTTTGAGGAAATTTATTTAATTATTATATAATGGAGTTGCTGTTTCTCGGGTCACAGAGTTGAAAAGCTTGGGATTTAGAATATGTTGTTGTTTTTCTAGTAATTTATATAATTACTAAATTTTTTACACGCTGACCCCCGGGTAAAACTTGGCTGAAAAGCTTAGGTCTTAGGTTATGTTGTTAATTAATCAATTATATATTCATTCTTTAAATTATTAAACTAGATGTCCTTCGGGTTACTGGGGTAAAAATCATGGAATTTAGGATATTTTGTTATTTCTATAGTAATTTATTCAATTATTATATCATTGACTCGCTGTCTTTCAGGTCAAATGGTTCAAAAGCTTAGGATTCAAGATATGTTGTTGTTTTTTTAATAATGTATTTAATTACTATATTATTTACTAGCTGTCCCCAGAATTATTGGGTTAAATAGCTTGAAAATTAGGTTATCTTGTTATTATTATGGTAATTAGTTTAATCATTATATTATGGACTAGCTCTCCACTAGGTCACAGGGTTAAAAAGCTTAAAAATAGAGATATGTGTTTCTTTTCCGTGATTTATTTGATAACTATATTATTTATTTGCTGTCCCCGGGTTACTGGGTTGATAAGCTTAGGTCTTAGGTGATGTTTCGGATTAATCAATAATGTATTCGTTCATTACGTTTTTAAGCTAGCAGTACCTTGGGTTACTAGGTGAAAAAGCTTGAAATTCGGAATAGTTTGTTATTTCTATAGTGATTTAATGAATTATTGTATTATTGACTAGCTGTCCCCCGGGTTAAAGGGTAAAAAAGCTTATGACGTAGGTTATGTTATGAATTAATCAATAATTTATTTATTTATTACATTATTAAACCAGCTACTTCTCGGGTTACTGTGTTGAAAAGCTTAAAATTTAGATCATATAGTTATTTCTATAATAATTGACTTAATTATAATATATTTGACTCGCTGTTGCCCGAGTTACAGGGTTTTAAAGCTTGGGATTCAGGATATGTTGTTGTATTTTTAGTAATTTTTTTAATTATGTAATATGTGCTTGCTGTCCCCCGGGTTACTGGGATGAAAAACTTAGGACTTAGGTTATGTTGTGAATAAAACAATAATTTATTTACTTACCATATTATTAAACTAGCTGTCCTTCGGTTACTGTGTTAAAAAGTGTGAGACTAGTAGTAGTCTTGTGTGCGAGAGTCGCTAAAATGAGTGACAGCAGGCAGAAAGCACACACAATAAAAAAGCTCTGATGTGTTTTTGTTTAATGTATTTAAGTAAAGCACATCAAGGTATACAGTAATGGCAACTAATATAATGGCCGTGTAGCCGCGAACAGAAAGTATAGGACAGAGATAGCGGAGACGATTTTGTTTCAACGAGAGTTCGCAAACGAGTAGTATGGCACTGTTAGTTGAGCGGACTCGAGGAGGGCTGCGCAGTTTCCGTACAGATATGATATACATATGATAGGCATCTTCACTACTACATAGCATCTCTCTTTCTCTGATCGAGGCAAAGCCTGGCGCTTCTTACGCTCCCTCCCTTTGGGTTGATCAGAGTTGAGCCTTCTGAAATCGTAATCTGCTCTGATTTATCGAATGGCTCTGAAGTAACTGTTCTATAAACTCGTCATTCTCATCACTGTTTGAAGGATTTAATGTATCTGAAATAATCAATCGAGTTAAAACCACACGAATTTATTTAAGTCTCTCTGATATTAAGAATTTTGTCTCTGAGATAAAGGTAACTACTGAGAGGTAGAGGCTTAGTCATTATATCTGCTTTATTCTCTGATGTAGTTATCCATTCGACATTTACTTCACAATCCGATACACACGATTTCATATAATCTTCATGTGTGTTTGTGATATGACTCTTGATGCCTGTTTTCTCTCTAATTTTTAATTGCTCGTTAATCTTCTGAATACTATCATCAAAGTTTTTCAATTTGCTATTCCCATCCATCTGAATGCATTTAATCTCTGACTGATTATCACACCAAATCGCTACTGGGTCCATGGTTTTTCCCAGAACACATCTGACTGCTTTGTCCAAAGAAACCAGTTCTTGACAAGCATCGCTCATGGCAAGGTACTCTGCTTGACATGTGGAAAGTGTCAAATACCACTGTTTATGGCTTCTCCACATTATCGGATCGCCAAATAGCTTTATATATATATATATA
>JAPYYV010006546.1:0-22957 GCA_030522625.1 Copidosoma aretas | reverse complement strand
TATTATGATTGTTCGATGACACCCCCTTCTACCCTCTAATAGACGTTTTTTGAGTTACACGCGAAAATCGTCACCTTCGCAATATTGCCTCATAAAACCGTGCTTTCAGAAAACCTTTAGCAATTTATAAGATCTATGTTATTTTTGGAAATTCGGTATTACACTTTTTGTACAGTAAGTAAGTGTAGCTAATTTTGCTTGGATTTTTCGTTTATAATCTCAATGCAGGCAATAATTTACGAATCTACGTAAATACCGGCATAATACATTTTTACTTTAGTCAGAAGTATTACAAGTAATGGAATTTGAACTCACTTAAGCGCCAATTTTTTCTGGCAGCAGGGCTACCCATTTCTTAAAAATAGATGTATTTTTGTAGTCAAATGACACGGGTTAATTAATCAATTTTTACATCACGGTACATTTTTAAAGCTGCCAATGGGGGCGGTGAACTACATGCAAAAAAAAAACAAATATAAAAAAAAGAAAAAATAAGAAAAAAAAAAAAAAAAATAAAAAAAAAAAAAAAAAAAAAAAAAAAAAAAAAAAAAAAAAAAAAAAAAAAAACGCTTCTCTACAGAACTACATGCTTTGACAAAGTATATAATTAATTAACTCTCATGCAAAATTTTTAATTGTGATATAATTAGTATAACCCTACAATACAAATGTACACCATGATGCACGCATTGAACATAAAAAGCCTTAATATAATGTACGAAAGCAAATGTCCATTGTCATCGTGCTTAACAGTAATCGCCGTCGATATGTTTGATTCGCTGAATAAGACATTTGTGGTTACATTTATTTAATTGTTGTGTCACATAAATAGTATTGAACTGTTCCCCGATTTTTTATCCTAGGTTTTGTGCAATAAAACTCGTTGCTTGGCGACTTGTGCTGGGATACCGAATAATAGTAATTTAATGATGATGATAATAATAATAATGATTGATTAAAGATACGTGCAAACGAAATGTGGAGTTTTTCACGACTGAATAGCGTATATGTATGAAAATATATGCTGTGTTGTAAGTATAGGTTACGTAAACAAAAAAAAGAGAACGTATAGTCGTACACTGTATATTGCAATGCGCGAGAACTTTAATCGCAAGTTCTGAATAATCGATCGTTTTGCTATTATATTACTGTTGTATTTTTTATTGATGCGAAGGTATATTGTTACATTTTTTAGTTTTGCCGCCAAAAAAAAATATATACTAGATAATAAGTTTATGTGCAATACACCTTTTGTTACTGAGTATGCATTCAAACAAACGTCAAATAAATATTTGTAAATAAATTATTGGAAAAAATATTTTATTTGTAATTATATTCCTTGCCATACCACCACGCACATCTTACCACTCTCCGATAAATTATTTTTTTTCAATAAAATTTTTAAATGAATACGTGTGTTTTCCAGACATAAAAAAATAATACCACGAAATAGTTATTTTCGTAAGTGCGAAAAAAACGATTTCCCGCACGAATCGTTGTAACAGACGCGCACAAGTGGCCGGAGTTGCTAACGAGTGCCAGTTGATCACAAGGAACGAGTTACCGGCCCTAGCCACGAGTGAAAATCAATCACACGCGTATAGGAACGTCCCACACGCGTTACGCACAAGATAATTCACGTGAAAGGAAAATAGATTTATCTTTTAAATTAATTAAGCAAAAGAAAAAATAATAAGTGTTTAATTTTGCACACCCTTTATGACATACGTTAATACACGCAACGTATGCAGCCATTGCAGACAATATTATATACACTTGCGTGCGCACCCATACAGTGATAAGTGTTTTTTATGATTATTCAAAGACCGTAGTGGTCCATAAAATTGAGTTCCCATAAATATAAACTGATCGATGCAAATAAGAATAGCAAAACCTTTTGACAAGTAACGAACTTTTTTACTATTGATCCAAACACCACAAGTGCATATTGATAATTCAGTTAACTCGTAAAAGTTAGTAAAACGTTCAAAAAGGTATTCTAAGTAGTCTTGTTTAGAAAAATTGTATTAGTGCTAAATAGTACATGTAGCCACTAAGGCAGAAAGTAAAAAATTGAGCGCCCGAAGGGTGCGCTTGTTTTACTTCAGAAAGTAAAAAATTGAGCGCCCGAAGGGTGCGCTTGTTTTACTTTTGTGCCCGAGTCTCGTATATTATTTTTCTTGCCGAGGGCGGAAAGTGCAATTCTGCGCCCGTGGGCCCGCGCAACTACTTTCTGCCCGTGGGCGCTAAGTGGGTTCAAGGGCCCTAAGTGCGGCCTGAGGGCGAAAAGGCTCTGCTGCACTTTGGGCCCATGGGAAGAAATAGTAGATTACGTACGAGTTTGGAAAGGCTTAGATTTGCGGACCAAGTGGTTTGCGGCCCGAGCCGAAGGCGAGGGACGTAACGAGGTCCGTATAAAAGCCTTTACGATCGAGTTGCGGAATCTATTTTTTCACCTAAGAGCCAAAATCAAGCGGCGAAGGTGCTATTTTGAGGTTAAAAGGTGGAAAATAAATTTTACATGTGTGTGACATACATTTTTTCACAATAGTGTATGGGAAATACTGATAACCCACACACATATTATAAAAAATCTTGTACGCAACTCGTGTGGGAAATCGTCTTTTCCGCACTTGTTACATAAATAACTATTATGCAGCCATTTTCCACATACTATCCGAGAAAATCGATTCTACACACTATAAACAGTACGGAAAACACCTATCTTCCGCAGACTATTGCGAAAAAAAATATTTTGGTTTTCGACAATTAGGATCATGCATTTTTTGATAAAAGTTTTGATTTATAAGTAAGGAATATTTCAGCTAGTTAAACATTATAGTCGTCAGTACGTTGGCATACAAGGGTACATATATTGGTAAATAGCCTTCTTGATAACATTTTTTAAATATACTTGCCATTCAAACGTTTGACGATGTGTTCGTCACTTCCATTAATGCAAAAAATTTTTCCAAATAATAAACGCATGAACAATTATCTTTCATCATGTAATTAATCGAATAATTTATTGAATTGAATTTAGGTTTTGGTTGCAAAGTTAATGTGATTTGAATACTTTACTTTGTGATTTTGAATTTTTGGGGGTTGATTGGGTAAGATTTCTATTTTGAATTTCCCGCTGTACCTCTGGCCAATCGTGATTCAAATCTGTTATAATTTGTTGAAAAAACAGCGAAATAGACTCCTTGTTCGCTATAAAACTACATTTCGTTTAGCATTTTTCATTAAAATATCTATTTGATCCGTCAGATGGATTAGTACTTATTTTTTCTCGTAAACAAAAAATGAGTGTACATCTTAGAGCATATACTAACCTACTAGTTACCTTCCAGTAACTAACCTGCTAGTATAAGCTCTATTGCTCTAAGGTGTACATCAAAGTTTAGGAGTGGGAGGTGATGACGTCAGGGATACATAAAATTTATGCTTATGTGAGATGTAGGCGCGTTTTTTTAGTCGGTCGGCCAGTTTTCGTGTGATTTCTGTATATTTATCCCAGATATATATGTATAGGTACAAGTAATTATGTGCAAATGGACCGACCGACTAAAAAAATGCACCTTATTTCTCTATCGTCTGCTCCCCTCTCTATTCGTAGCTCGGCCCGTCTAGGGGTGTATTTCAGAAAGGCTTTTCGACAACTTAATAATGTCTTACAATATCGTACATATATTAAATCATGCTAAAGTTGTCAGTAATTGTCGGAAAGCCTTTCTAGAACACACCCCATAACCCCAGTCCTTTTTCTTCGCATACTTGCTTTCCCAACTAGGGGACTGGGGAAGGAGCAGGTCCCACTAACGCTATCGAACATACATTACAGCTCATCTCCGTCATTTTTTGTTTACCAGGAAAAATACGGGTCTAATATTCTTTGATAAACCATCTGACGGATTTATTCATGAGAAATTAGATTAGTACACGTATATAGGAGAGTTTGATTTGAATCGCCCGCTCAGGATTTGGCCAAAAGTCTTCAGGCCTAGTTCACACACAGCAGAATGACGAATGCAAGACCAGGCAAGACTCCTTTAGAGCGAGAGAGAGATCTATTCTTCGAACCTCCCTTTCGCTCTCACGGAATGGTTCCGGATTGCGGACAATGCGGACCATTAGAGCCATGAGAGTGAGAGAGAGAGAGAGAGAGAGAGAGGTTCCGTGGTCCATATGTGACCGCGGCTCTATCGGCGTATCGGCTCAACGGAGACGCACAATCGCATGCTAAAGCAAGTATACCTTTATCATACGGTCTGGTGTCCCGTTTGGGAGCGCATGTATCGGAGTTCTCAGGGATAAAAATTAAAAATTGAGATTAAAATGGTATAGCTCGCTGATCTGTAGAGTACCTAGTAATCTGGATTCTAGAGGGTGAGGTTTAAATCTTAAGTCTGACCTATTTTGGTGCCTCTATAGTTTTTTTTTGTTATACATCTTCGTGCCTGGGATAGCTATTGTTATGTAATGCTTACCGTGTCGTCTGATAGCAAGAATAACTATTGTTTGAAGAGAACTTCATTCAGACTTATTTTATGGCGAATCAGATTCACATAATTAATATACGTTACCGAAGGCTAATAATAGCTACAAATTAATCTCTATGAACGTGCTCTACTTACGTAAGTATGTGGCGATTTTTCAAAGCTTACCTTGATCAAATGAAATTTTAGTCAGCTATGTAGGGTGAAGCTCCCCTTAAATTTTTTTCCTCCCCACTATACCGTTAACAAAGAGAGCAAAATAACGCAGTAAAAATTCGATGGGCCAATCAAAGTAATGCTTCTCAAAGGATTTATCGAGAAAGCTTCGGTCTGGTTGGTCAATTATACAAAACTTTGCTGCTTAGTTTTTAACTCCATATAAACTGACATCATTAAATTTTTCGAAAATAAGTACTGCGGAAATAAAAGTTGAAAAGAGTTTCGCTTCAACAGACCGACCAAAATTATGTCGCGCCACTGGTAGCTCATACACACGAATTGATAGATCATTGAAGGAGCGATTATTTTTAAAATTAAAGTTGATGCGCGCCAGTGGCGTCTCGCACCGCTGCAACTACACTGAGGAGCTCATTTTATCAGCTTCAAAACTTATTTTGAGTACTTAGTTTGATATAGCAAAAATTCATTTAATGTAAAATAAAAAGTAAAACAATCAAATCCTATCTTTAACACATGAACTACTAGTATTTTGAATGAAGTTAAGACAAAACGATTCTGATTGGTTAGTTCGATAGGAATGACATGTGATTGGTAGGGCACTAAAGGGTTTGCGCAATTTATTGGTTCCAAAAGTCAACTTAGTTAAGAAAATGGCAATACCGCAGCTAAGTGGCTTTTATGATATTATACGCATTTGATTACGCTGATTACGGGAAAAATAATTAACAACAATTTGTAATTGGTAGGTGAATGTAAAAATCGTGTCTGAAGTTAATTTCGCTCATATCTCGTTAACGGTATACCAGATACGATGAAAATAAAAATACTAGCCTGTAGGGCGGAAAATTTTCTATTGATTTGGTCTCTTACTTATCCTCCGACATGCGCAAAATTTAGAGAAAAAAATTAATAAAGCGATTTTTTGCACTTGCCGTAAGAGTAAATGAGAGAGCGCGGCCACCGTATGATATGCCCCCTCCATGCAGCTCTCCCTCTCTCATTGAAAATCATTTTTTGTTTGAATAGATTCTAATTTTTCTCCAGATCAAAGGGTTTATTTCGAAATACAACGATGAAAAGTATAGTTTAAAGTACCCTAAAAAGATTTTGGCTTTTAATATAAATTTTGTTGTCCAAAATGTTATACGCCATGAAGTTTTTTTTTTTTTTCTTAACATTTTATACTAATTTTTGTCATTTGGAGTATTCATCAAGCCATAATAGAGAAAGATGTATTTTTTGTGGATTAACACTTTTGTAAAATGCCATCTAATTCTGGTAGTGGGTAAAACTGTTTTCTTTGCTATTTTTGAACCTGTTTTACATTATAAAGTATTGTTGCGTAGGGTAAGGTGGCATGGAGGTGCGTTACTATATATATACTAATCAGAAACTTATGATGATTACAATATGAAATGAAGCCTAAATGAAGCCGAGAAGGTGCTTTGGATTTTCTAATACTTCGACAGCGACGGCCTGCACAAATCGGATTGGTAATTTCTCTTTTTGCCTCTTTATCGTGTTCTCAGGTCACGTTACTCACTGCCATCAGTGCCACGGAACCGGGGAACAAGTAATTGAACGCCTAGTTACTCTAAAAAAGTATATTGTGTACATAACTATGTACGCACTTACACAAAGCATGAAATCAATTCGGACTGATTGCATGTTGAAAACAATTTTTATCCTCCAAAAGGTCAATTTGAAGGAATTTCACCTTTTGCTCTAACAAAAATTCAACGCACTTCTATGTATTTGTTGTGTAAAAAAAGAATAAAAAATTTGTTTATAGTTGTCATCTTACAGTGGTAAATATGGATGACTTGCATTTCAGTTTTGAAGAGCGTTCCAGAAATGATGACGAGTATAATGATGAATATATCAACAGGAGAAAAAACATCGATTCAAAAACTTTAGCTATTACAAATATCAAGAGTAAGATTACATATAAAATTTCAATGTTTCATATCAAAATTATAGACCAGTCTTAAGATTAAAGTTTACACAGTAAAAATAAATATTTTTAATAAAAAAATTAAATTATTACTGTATGAATTATTGTGGATAATATGTAGATGAATTATATAGACTATCTCTACATGACTCGTAACGAATAGCTAATAAAAAAAATCTGTGAAAGGGATTTATCATAGGTATTGGTTTTCATAATGTCAAAATTGTATTTATAAATCTCACCATTGAAAGCCTATTTTTAAAACTACTGTACATATTATAGAAACTTAAAAAAAAAACAATTTTTTTTTTAAATTTATATTATATCAAAAAACAAGAGGATGATCAAATATTAAAATGGAAGCTGCTTTCTTAATATCAAACTGCATGAAGGAACTGAAACTCAAAATACTTTGTTTACATAGAATAAAATATATCATGCTCAAAAATAAATATTACGATTCAGCATTGTAAAACAAAAATTACTTATTAAATTTCAATATTTCAGGAACCACGCTGGCACTGAAAATACCAAAAAACGAAATCGTTAGTTTAATCACTGGATCATGCAACAGCTGAAAAATAAATTACAAAAAAAACAATCGTATCCTACAAAGTTTACTAGTTTTTGTACTTGCCTCACTGCTTCAATCACTTGGTCATCGAAGGCAGCATGCACGAACATTAGTGGAGTGGCAAACCTTGCAGGCTCGAAGTTGGTAGCAGCGCAAGCACACAGCTCATCGCGTTGTGGATATATCAATTGAACAATTCATTAAAGAATCATCGATTGCCACAATTTCATCGCTTTTGTTTTAAAACAGTGTTTAAAACCGGACGTCTGAAGGTCTCATAAAAATGAGACCGACGACGGCGCGAGCATTGCTCAGCGCAACGATGAAGCGACGTCAACTGCGCTGGAGAAGCGCAGAATGACGAGCTGGACGCGCGCGAGGTTTGCGCAAGATTTGCAGCAGTTGAGGTACGCAGGGTTGACGTGGTGATGATGACAGGGGGTCGACAATGAGCACATGCCAACAGTTGAGTTTTGCACGCGGTATGTGCAAAATGGTGCTGTGCTGGCATTTTGTCGTCGAGGCTTTGCAAACATGACGTGATTATGCAAAGCTGGAGGTGATAGTCATCATTGAACCATGTCGTATTTATCTATAAAACAAGTCATATCTGTCAGTGGATTTTCAAATTATTGATTTCTTTAAAAATTTTATAATTCTTTTACATTTTGTGCTCATTCCTTTTGTGTACAATAATTATAATTTAAATACAACGGAATAAAAATATTCAGCTTTAAAGTCTGATAAGAATTAACGTTGACTTTTCCAGCTAAACACATAAGCCCTAGCTTTAAAAAAAAATCTTTATGACAATTAATAAGACATTAAAAAATAACGACGCAAGATTTTGTGAAAGTAAACGCTTTTCCGACTCCTCTAACCTAAAGGCATTCCTTCAAAAAGTATTACACTCACCTTTTTTTCTACAATTTGCTAACTGAGCAAAGAAAGTTATTTTTTTTACAAGACAATATTTGTCTATTCAGGATGTCTATCATACACGATAGCAATGATGGTCCTCTGTCGAGTTCAAAACGAGACTTGAAGTCCAGCGTAGTAATCAGTGCAGAGCAAGGACTACTCACTCATTAGCTTTATCTCTTTACTGTCTACTCATTAACTATAAGTACCTGTAAAAGAAAAAAATAGTTGAGACAAGAAAAACTGAAGTAATGTTATTTTTAGTTACAGATTACCAAAAACACCTCCAAGTAGAAAATTCTGCACCTTCAAGGAAGGGCCCTCTCGTATTTTCTTATTTCTTATAATTCTGCGGATTTGTAAATTCATAAGGACTGCAATCAAAGTTTGATTGAAGTGATAGAGTTGAAAACAGTACAGTGCACAATCTTCAAATATTACATAAAACTCAACTCTGATAAAGATTTCAAAAACGGTTATTTTATCGATGATTGAAATCACAGAAATGAACCGGTTTAACCATAAAATGTCTCATTTATAAGAATCAGAGTTCTTCATACTCTCGAGTTATAAAACCAATGTGTAAAATTATAAAAAGAAAGTAATACACAGTATTACAATTTAAAAAAAAAAAAAAAAAAAAAAAAAAAAAAAAAAAAAAAAAAAAAAAAAAAAAAAAAAAAAAAAAAAAAAAAAAAAAAAAAAAAAAAAAAAAAGTTACTGGGTTAATTGTAGTAATCACGCACTGAATTTGCTGCGGAAACCGTCTATAACGTTTCTCCTTATTTTTTCGTATGACATGTTAACTAAGTATTTTGTTACTATTTGACGAAAAGAAAAGTTGCATTAATTTGTATTTTCATGTCAAAATGTTTAGTTTCACATTTATTCAGTGCACTTTTATTAAAGAATTAAAGTATGTGTAATTAGCGAAAAATATCAAAATTTATTTGTACAATAATAATTTTTTTTTTTTACATCAGCTAATAAATTTTACACATTTACAATCCTCTTGTTTACCTCGAACCCATTTTTATGATGAATGCATTACTTAGAAATTTTATGAAAAGTGCGTGGTTTTAGATGAACTTAATATGAAGTATTATCATACAACTGGAGTAAAAGATGTTTCTTTAATGTCGGTAAGTTATTTGATCAACAAATTGTTTAAAAAACTTTTTATCCAAAAAAATTTCAACATGATTCAATCAACTATTAATCAAATATAAACACGTTTTTCTATTTCTGTTAAGCCAGTAAAAAAGTATAGATTAATAATAATATCTGTATAAATTATCGTTTCAAATTTGTTAGCTCACTATTAATCAAGTTTGAACAGTGACACAATATTTCATGTTTTATGTCCATTCCTCCATACTTTGACATAAGTAGTTTATAAGTGTGCGCGTAAATTATCTTTTACTTTTAATTAATTAATTGACAACTAAAATTATTGTGGTTACTAAATATTTTTTTCTTTTTTCCATTTAGTGTATTAAAAAATAATTTACACGTTTTACAGGGTTGGAATTTTTTTAATGAAAAAATAATTCCGTCTAGTACATTTTGTGTATCTACTAATATTGTTGTTCAAGATTTTGTGACAGGTTCAAAACAATAATATTTTGAAAAATGTGTGTACGAGAAATATGTTAATCAAATCACGACTTAAAAAAAAATGTATTTCAATGACAAAAAAAGTAGCAAAATGATTATTTAGAAACATGAATTTAGAAGGTTTGGATTTAGATTTCAATACTCAAAAAATAGGTATTGCTTGGAAAAATGATTTCTTACAAATTGAATTTCACATCCAATTTTCCATTTTTTTTTTTACGATTTTACAAATAAAATATCGTTAAAAAACTGAACAAAATCTTGCTCAACGTTTAGCAAAACATACAAAACTGAAATATCGTGCAACAAAATTTAAGACATGTTGAAATTAATTTTGCGTCAAAAATGATTTTAAAGCCGTAATAAATTATCTCATGAGAGTAAAAATCACTTTTCAATTCCTTAAAACATCCATAAATTTGTATGAAATTTTTTTCCTAAAGTGTACTACTTACTAGTAGACATTTTGAAGATGAAGTTGAATATCTAACGTTTAATTAGATCACACTATTATAGGTTATTTAATTTCCTGTTTGTTGCCAATTGGTTATTTAAGTAGTTTTACAATTTGCAATTGTACATGTCTTATAATGGTCATCGAAATGTTTCTTGTTCTTTATGGTATTTCAAAACAAACGTATTAAAAAATTTTGATCTAAAGTCAAGCAACATCAAAGCTTGGAAAAAATTGAAACATATGTACAAATAATTCTATTTTTGACTAAGCTGTACACTTTCAACTTTCGATTGATCATCATGAGAAATCAATAAAAAAAAACCAAAATCGTTTTTTCCAAAGCTCGAAAACATTTTACACTGAAACCTAAAATTTCGTGGAAAACTTACTGAATATCTAGATTGATAATTTGCGTATTCACAAATTCAAGAGCGTAAATACCTTGAACGTCAACTCAGTCACACACACTATACAATTGTCATTAATTTTCTATATGAACCACATTCATATATTTTAGTATCAATGATTTGTGAAAAAAAAAATTGGAAAAAAAGGTTATGTTTCTATTTCAAATCTGCCCCGAGAAAAGGAGATTCAAGTGGTCATTTAATCAAGGAAAATTTTGGTTATAGTACTGACTCTACGTTTGCATATAGGACATCGATTGCCATTTGACATGCAGACCTTTTTGGCACACTTGTAGCAGCAGCACTGATGTCCAGTTTTGCCGTGGTTGAAGACGCTGTCCCTCTTGTTCTCGAAGCAAGTTATGCATAACATCGATGATGCGGAGCCCGCTTTTTCTAGCTTCTGTAGTCTTTTCAGCAAAGATCTTATCGTGATCTCTGCCCCTGCTTCTTCATTATTTTGTTTTTCATGGATTACCTGAATCAGAAAATAATATTTTGAATTATTACACTTAATATCCACCCATTTGATAAATAAATCTATGTAAATTTTTTGACTCATAATTCATCTGTTGCTGTTATTTTAAATACAATAAATACTATAAATGTCTTTCCTTTCGAAAGAATTGAACAAAAACTGTATGACGCAATACCAAAAAATTACCGATTTAATGCCGTTTTAAAATAATGCACACAATAAATGTATGAAATAATAATTGCCATGTTATAATTTTCGTACACTATCTTGCGATGATGAGTGCTCATCCTTTGACATTACACCAGAGTCGACTTCATCTGTAGTTTCTTGGCTGGCAGTCACACTCGCCAGCGTAGTGGTGCTTGGAATCTCGCTGGTCTGAGATGCCGACAGCATCGGTTCACTGCTCTGAGATGCCAACAGCATCGGTTCACTGCTCTGGGTTGCCAACAGCATCGGTTCGCTGCTCTGGGTTGCCAACAGCATCGGTTCGCTGCTCTGCGATTCCAACATTAGTGTTTCACATTGCTGGGAGACTAAGATCAACTCCTTCTTCGCCTGGGATAACTCCAAAGTGACCAGTGCTTCGCTAGGTTGCACATCGAACGCCGCGGGCACGTCACCGCTGTCTCGGAGCGACAACTCCTGGCCTGACGCTAGCGCCGAGGGCACGTCACTACTGTCTCGGAGAGACAACTCCTGGCCTGACGCTACCGCCGAGTCCCACTGGTTCTGGATTATTCCGAAGTCCATCTCCGAGAGTTCTTGGGAATTCGATGTTACCGTCGTCGTTGACTCAATATCACACTGGCTCGAAGCTAATCCAGAGTCCATGTACAAGAGTTCCTGTGAATTCGATGTTACCGTTGTTTTCGTTGTCGTCGTCCTTATCGTTGTTGCTGTTCTGTCCGATTTTATGCTTGATTTACTGGTCGATCGTGGTTTCCTCCTTGGCCGTGGAAAGTATGTTTTTCTCTCCTAATTATGAGACACAATAAGTTTATCAAGATAACTTTGAAATTCAGATTTTAATATAATTGAATGCTATTAATAGTTTTGCAAAGTACTTTTATTTTGGAGCAATAGAATTTAAATTGTTTGTTGATCAACACAGAATGAACAGTAACGCGTCTCAACTTGTTGCGAAGAGTGCGAGCTGCAGAATGAGTTTACGAGTTTTCGCGTAGCTTTGTTCTTCGAGACAAGTCTAGACGTGTTTCTGAGCAAAGAAATTTGTGTGACGCGCGCAGCTGATGCATATTCAACAAGTGGTGGTAGTGGTTCATGTATGTGTGAGAGTGTGAGACTGGGACTACTGGAAGTGGGAGAATTCGAAACAAGCGCTCGTTTTATAATGTGTGAAAACGCATCATAGGTCAAGTTACCAGAGTTCTAATTTATCGACTTCCAGTGCATCATGAAGTTACAAGTTTCACAACTGGACGTTTTATTTAAATTACAAGTGGAAAAACTTGGTATAAAAAACATTTTTACGTAACAACAGCAAAAAGGTAAAATTTATTTTAAAATTGCCAGAGTTAACGATGAATAACTGTGTAAGCTGAAGACTAATTAAAAATTAAGCCTTTGCATTTTGCTTATAAGTTACTCCTGAAGTTTTTACTGGATGTTCAACAAGTTTTATTTAAGAATCTGTACGCGAAATGGGCCTCCTAGTTCATTGAATTGGAATTATGTCAAAATAATTTTTTTTGTATTAAGAATGATAAAAATACTATACCTGAAAACATTTCCTACAATACTGATACAAAGAATTATTATTTGGATTTTTGCATTGCACACAAATCTTAAAAGCTGAAACCCTTGTTTCGGTGTCCGTAGAACATCTCGAAACATCACTGTCATCAGCCATACCATCGGAGTCACAGAAAGTTATGAACTCTACTGCCACAATATTCTAAAATAAAATATAAATTCGAGACAAACATTAGTGGACATCTGTGATTAGATTTTCGCTAGTTTTATACAAATTGTATGCATTAGCATGTACCTCTGGCTCCGATGAAGAGGAGAGACTGAACATCTGATTACTGTCGGAGGACGAGTGTATCTCATACTCCAACAGTGGAATATCGCGATCCTCAAAGTCGCTTTCACTCACCCATGTATGTGTCGATGTATCCGAGGTATCTCGTGCAAACTCTGCAACAAACAAATGTCACATGAAAAAAAAAATTGAAGCGGACAACAGGATGGACAATTTGGAGAAAAGTTGCAAAACAAGCTTAGTTACCCGTCTCGTATCCCTGTGCAGTGTAGATGGATTCGTCATCCTCGCTGCTCGGCTCCGACTCCCGTTCCAGGGTAAAGTACCACGAGTGCCTCGACCTCTTGCTGTCTGCTTGATGTAGCTCGCTTTCTGCAAATTCAATAAATCGAAAAAACGATCCATTGGGTCCATTTCAATGATTTTACAGCCATCAGCTATTTGCACGATTCTAAATCGGTATCCTTGCTTCCAAATTGCACCAACGTTTATACCCGTTGTAGGTACGAGTAGCAGGACACTTATAATCAGAACAATGCCCGCGCCACGCACAATACACACGCACAAAACTTTCCAACGGCCGCGCGCACGTTTACATGAATTATCACCACGTTCAAAAAAAGCATCTCTCTCTCTCTCTTTATCCTTCATTTCTACTTTTACTTCTACTTCGGCTCTGCGAATGGAAAAATACTCGAGACTCTACAGAGAATTGCGAATATTGCTATGGGTCGTCCCCTTCTTTCCTCTTCTTGGCGCGACAACAAAATGCACGCACCACGATACTTATTATCCGATTCTTGAATGACTCAAAGTCTCGACAGCGAAAAAATAGATTAATAATGTATTATATTATTGCTACGAACCATCGTCGGATGCCTTGCGTTTGTTGTAACCACCTTGACTGAATGTACCTGCAAACAGGACGCGAGCCCGGTTAAAATTACAATCCTCCTCCGTAGGCCTCTTCATCGTCCACACGCACGCTACACTTGCAAAGGTTCTCTTTCGTGTCTCTTTTTCTTTTTATTTTCTGCCCGGCTCAAGAATAAGTTAAGGAGGAGGAGAAGAAGAAGAAGAAGCAGCTGGCCGATGCATGCAGTGAGTGAGAGTTACGAAGCAGTATTTAGAGCTAGGTGTATAAGTAACAACTACCGCGTGCGTGATGCTTTCGACAATATTGGTCGCTGGCATCTGGCACCAGCAGCGTACATTATGCACCACTAGCATAAATAAACTTGCAGCCAGCTGCAAAGACATGTCGCGACAAGCTTTGCGAGTGGCTTTTTTTACTGCTGCGGCAGAACAGCAGCGCACATTCACAGTTTCACACTTGAATGATGGATAAGCTGTACTTATACGTTTTAGATATTACACGTTATGATTATTCTACTATTGTGATATATTTTTTTTTTATTCTTCAGAAATATATTTTTCGAAGTACGTGGGTGTGGAGTATTTTATCTCTCTCTCTCTCTCCACAATAGTCTTAAATTTTGGGCGTCAAAATTATAAATAAAAAGAGAGACACGATGAGAGCGCACATAAAATAACTGCAGCAGCAGCATGTCCATACCTGCGGGTGATGCGCTGATGGCTACGTTCATTATTCGATGAACCCCCGAAAATTCTTGCCGACCAACGCGTTAGTCAAGTTTCACTTTTATGCGACTGGGTGCGTATGTTTGTACAAATGTGCAAGTACAAAGTACAACGCGTATGTGGCAAACACTTTGATAAATATATATGTATATAATTATATATATATATATATGTAATTTTATGCACACGAGACTCCGAAACTCCGATTTTCTCTATACAGTTATATACAATAATGTATATATTATATTACGGGTGCGTGGGCTAGAAAAATATCTACTTACGTTAACTATAACTACTTATTTATTCACACTTGTACTTGGTTTCAAAAAAATTGACTAGAGGAGAAGAAATGAAAGTACGTAAGTATGTACAAAGCGCGTTAGTCGACGAAGCTAAAAACGAAGTCACATTAAACTATACTATCTTTACGCGCACTTATTCGTCATTTCGTCGTCGTCGTCTCTCTTGTTCTTGGTCGTGCGGAAGGAAAAAAAGGCTATTACGTTACGACTGCAAACGTTTTCTCGAGAGGTCGGAGTAGAGGAAGGGGAAAAAACTTTAATGGTACGAAAGGGAGTTTCTTCTTCCTTCGCTCACGAATACTCCAAGGACGCGCGTACGCTATATAGTAAAATAGTATACTATACAATACTACGTAGTACGTAGTAGTAAAGTAAGTAGTAGGTGTAGTAGAAAATAAAATAATATCTTTCGATCTGTTCAACGTAAGTAGTGTAATATATATAGATATCAAATTTTGCTCTCTTCTCTCACTTCTCTGCGCTCATGCGCTGAAGCATCGTGCTTTTTCGTCTTTCGTCGTGTTTCGTACTTTCGTGTGCCATCGGTTACGCTATTACACGGTACTCGGCCTGTCTCGGGTGTTTCCGATTTTCGACTTTGTCGTTTCGTGACGTGTGACGTCAGAATGATCATTTTTAGATTTTATTCTACTTATTAGATTTTTGAATTGTTTGAATTGTTTGATGTTGCTTTTTTTATAATAGACACGCATTCCGCAACATATGACAAGGATGATGTTTAAATTATACATCATTTTTTCAATTATTTCCTATATTTGCGAATGTCATGCGAATAAATCAGTCCAAACTTATAATGTTGGTAATTGTTGTGGAATTTTACACGGTGAAAAGATAATTTGAAGGATGAAAATTTTTGTTCACTTTTATTTCTAAAGGCAACTCCCCATTTTCTTACCAAAAAGATTTATAAATTTTGGCATGGTAATCCGAACGACGAACTAACCGACCGTAATTTTTACCAAGTTTATAATGCTGTTGTAACGTGATCATCAAGGGAGAGCCAACAAACAAACGTCCGACCCTTGATAGATAAACAAATCTAAAATAAAAGTTTTGAGAAAACCGGCTTTCACGATATGCTAAAACGGATCATGGCACTTGGTCCAAGCAAAAGATGATTTTTCTAATCGTGTATTTATTTTGTACCATAAATGTTCATAAAATGGATTACGTATGTACATACACCCTTAATTAACTATTCGGAATGATTAATAAAATTCCTACATAGAGGGAAATGTGACCAACATGACGTATCATAAGAGAATTTTTATTATTTTGATGATACTGTATTCAGTATGCATTGATTGAGCTGGTGATTCATCTTTTTAAGAGTTGAATGAAACTGCAACGCTTGTTTGGAAAAAATTAATTGCCTGAGCTCTATGGTTCCGGTTTCTTATTCATGTGGGATATAAAAATAGTGGCCCGAGATTCGGCGGTTACACCAAAATATTGCCTGTATAATTTTTTGATTTCGTCATTTTTGTATACATAGGGCAACGTGTGAGAAATTGAAAACAATAAATTATTTTAGAGCCTTCTATATGTATATATATATTTAATAAACTTTTCGAGTTTTCCGTTCGATTGAATTACGCGCGTTCTGATCTGACGTCTGACCTACCCTAACCACAGCTGCCGGCATGTTTTCCGGGACGGACGAGAGAGAGGGGGAAGGATCGAAGGATGTCAAACATTATAACCTTCAAATTCTTCTGTAAGCTCGAAATTTCAGTAACTCTTTACTAATTATAGTGTGATAAAAAAAGTAAAACAGCTCAACAACCATGGCATCAGGCTTAGAAAACTACGTGAATCGTATCCTTTTTTCTCTTGATGTTAATTTCAGACTTTTCAAGCGCACCTAATCCATAATTTTCCCTATACTATTATCATAGACACGGTATCCATCATAACGTCTGATGGTCGCAACTTCATCGTAAGTTCCACTAACATTTATTTCATAAACTAGTAATTCATTCTCTAAAATCATATTCGCTTCAAGAGTTGTATTTTATTTATTTTTCAGGGTACCCTGAAGGGATTTGACCAGACTATTAATTTGATATTAGATGAGTCGCACGAGAGAGTTTACAGTACAACACAGGGTGTTGAACAAGTTGTTTTAGGTTTACAGATTATCCGAGGCGACAATGTGTGCGTACTTAACTAATATTGTCATTTTTCAACAATTAAAAAAATGGTCAATAAACTAAGATTCAATGTTTGCATGTTTTTTCAGGGCTATCATAGGGGAGTTAGATGATGATCTAGATGCTCGTGTTGATTTATCAGTTATACGAGCAGAACCACTGAGTGCAGTCATGCATTAGATGTAAGCTCTTGATCGTAGTTATACTTTCATTTGCATTATACATCACTGTAAATATTTAAAATATAAGTGAAATTAACATTCATTCTGTAAAAAATATTAACTTCTACTTAATAAAAATTGACTTTTTGTATATATAAATTAATCATCTCATTAGTTATGAAACATATCCAATTAGAGTTGCAATTTTTTTTAAAGTGATCAACGTGAGCTTGAAAAATCATTGGCAAAAGTCCATGTAAAGAGAATAGGATAAATCAATTAAAAAGTAGGTAATGTTTAATTAGAAAGTTTATTATTTTATGAATTCGAACTTCATTAAAGTAGATCTACCATGAGTAGTTGAACTTTATAAATCATTGTATGCCTATGGATAAATATGTCTTTATACATAAATCACCATATGTTTTATGTACATGGAAGACGTAAGAAAAATGAATCACGAAGCATGTACAAAGAAAATATTTATTTTAAGGAAACATTCTGCAAACAAAAGTGTGAGTTGGAACAAGTGAGTTCTCAACATTTGCAATTTCGTATAACTAGCCGCATTTTTAAACTATGTACAATAAATAATTATTCATTTAAATCATTCGATTTGGCCCTTTGTACAAGTTTTACTTCATAAATGTTCATTGACAAAGTAAGAAAACATCTTTATTGCCAAAACTGTACACAGTGTCAAATTACAAAGTTTTTTTTGATAGCCAATTTGTCGTAAAACGTATCTAAACGCACTTTGTATCCAATCAATCAATGGTAATATATTGATTATTTAGATGTAACTATCTATTTATGTAAAACTTAAACTGATAAAATTTAATAGAAATTAAAGTCCCTGTCTACGATCAGACAATACTTCTAAAGTACGCTTTAACAAAAGCTCTTATCCTATTCAACGCAAAAAGTTGAGAATCGAGCAGAGCATTGGCTCAAAACTTATGCATCAGTTCTATTTCATGTCTCATTAAAGGAGACAAATGCACCATAACCATATACCACATTCAGTATTCAACGATTTTTAAAGCTTAGTATCTTTGAAAATTTATACAAATTTACAGTTGAAGACTCGCGCACTGGATAGTTTTACATCTTCTCTTCAGCTTTACTAAAGTAAGTCTTTTCTCCTGGGCATGCCCGAAAATTTGCCTCCCCTTGGGGGCCTTCTTCTATCTTTTCTACCAATTTTTGACGGATTTGAATTCCACTCAGTCGAGCCACCGAAATTCGGTTCCTCCATCGGCCCATTTGAATTAAATCCTCTTGAATCCCCTCGATCAGAATTAGCTCCGTTGGGACCGTAATTATTGTAGTTATCTGTTGAATAGCCTCGACCGGGCATATCATACTGATTCCTTGCGTCTTGATTGTAGCTAGGTAATGGACCTGGTCCTGCTCCTAGAAGCCCCGTGCGCTGCCCACTGTATCCACGTGTCTCATACTGGCCGATCTGTCCCTGCCCTGGCATCGACATTTGAGACCCAGCTATTCGCATGCCAGAGGCACCCATAGAATTAGGACCTCCATTGCCTGCCATGTTTGGATTTGGACCGTCATGCATCATTGGCCCCATGCCACTGGGTCCCATCATTGAGTTACCAGGCATCATCATTGACTGGCCCATACCCTGTTGCATTCCTTGATTCATGCCCTGTGGCATACCCTGCATCATTTGCATGTTGCTTTGACCTTGCGCATAGGGCGTTTGAATGTTCTGCCCCATACCCATTCCTGTTTGAATGAAAAATTTACATTTTAATTACCCGCAAAGCTGATTGTTTCCATATTGCAGAATCAAATCTTTAATTACCAGGTAAATTGAGATGTTCCTGAACAGGATGCTGCTGCACCGTCGTTGGTATGATTTTCGGAGCATGAGCCTCAAGCGCCTTACGCCTTGGATCGGCTCGAATGAGAGGCGGTGACTTTGGTGTATCCAGCATTTTCATCGGAGGCGGTGACATTGGCGACTCAACAACGTCGTCCTTGCCCAGACGAAATATTTTCCGTAATCTCGGATCGTATTTGACCTGAGGATCATTTCTAGTCAGCTTCAGTCCCGTATAATCCGGCCTTGGAACGTCCACTACGTATACCTATCGACATAACATCAGAGCCAACAATTACAATCAGTATATGGAAATACAAGAAAATCTGAGATAATCTTACGAGAAAATCGAAGCTCACCTTATAAGGTATAGGAGGATGCAAGTTCAATCCAGCTTCGATTTCCGTGCAGGGCACGTGCGACGGCACAGGCTTGAACGGCAAGCCGAGCATTTGTCTGAGGTCCACGTCGCCAGACTTGGTCGTTTCTGGGTAGTGGCTACCTACCAGGCGCAAATCCGTATCACCAAAACTTGGACCACCCGGGGGGAAGCACCTTAGATCCATGTCCTTGCGCCTGTGATCCTGATCCAGCTTGGCTCGCAGATCCGTGTCCATCGTCGCATCTTGAGCTATGATGCCGGAACTGTAGATGCTCGTCTCGAGCCTCAGTGAACGAGAGTCTTTGACTTCTAACGCGGGCTTGGCTGCCACTGGTACAGCTGCACTTGCGGCAACTGACCTTGGATCCTCCCGACGTTGCCGGGGGTCCCTGCTCATTCGTGGATCTCTGGATACGGGTGCTGATTGTGCGGCTGTCGAGGAAACTAGAATCCGTAAGTATTTAAATGTTTAAACAAACAAGTAAGCGAACTGAAAAAAAAGCGCCATGACAAATTTCGTGCGTTTACCGGAAGACGAAATCGGACTAATATTTCCAGTTTGGTGCAGCGGTGAATTCTCCGCCGTCGTAGGTTTCGATACTTCTTCAAGACTAGACGCCTCGGATTCTCTTTTGCTCTTTGCAGCCGAGTCCTTGTCGTGCTTGTGGTTCGACGAACTCTGAGCTTTGATGGACGACAGCAGCTTCGACACTTCCATACTGATATCGATTTTGCTCAAATCACCCAGTTTATCGACGATCGCCGCAGGCTGAGGAATGCTCAACGGCTGCGGCGTCGTGTCCACTTCCATCGGCTCCTCCTTCTTCTCCTCCTCTTCCTCCTCGTCTTTGTGATTGTCCTTGAGGACTATTGTCAACTGCTGATCGTCGTCGTCGTCGTCATCATTATCATCCGAGTACCAGTCGTCTTGGGCTATCTCCTGGTTATCTGCGATCTCTAGGTTCTTGAAACTGTCCTCTGCCTCACGCTGCTGTTGCTGTATCCTCATGTACAGCTCTTGGGTCTTCTTCGGCAGAGTGGTTGGTACATCCGAGGCGGGCGGCTCCAAGTTTTTCGCCTTATCCGTTTCTGAAATGAAGAAAATTACCAACCATTCTCAATCTTCCGATGAATTTACAATTAAAAATTAATCACCTTCTTCTTTCGATTTATCCTCCTCGTCGCCCGGTACCTCGATCACGAGGCTGACATCCTCATCGCGATCGCTCTCCTCGTCCATCTTCGATTTGGTAAGACTAGCCGCTTCGTCGGCCAAATCTATGATCAGAGGCTCTTTAGCAGTAACAACACCAACACCGGTCATCAGCTGCCTAAGATCGACGTCCTTCGTGAGCGCCGCGACCGACGTAGATGGATGGTTTTTCGGTTTGGCCCGTTTACCCTCCGGCTTGCCCTCCTTCATCTCGCTGTAGAAGTTTGCGCAAGGGGCTTTCTGCGATTTGTCCTGATTGCCCACGAAGCCAACCTGCGACGCAGAAGACTGTACGAGCACGTCGATGGGCACTCTGTCGTCGTTGGAACCCCAGCGCGTCTTCTTGCCCGACGACCCCTTGCGATCCTTGTATCCTCTGTCGCGATCGTCTGTAAATAACAAGCAATGAATAAATCGTTAGCACGAGGCGAGAATTGGTGCAGATGTAGTTAAAAGAAATCGATTAATGCGACCCTTACCGTCGTCCCTGCCGTCATTCACAGTCGGCACCTTGACCTCGAAGAGACTCGGGATCTTCTGATTCGAGTTGTCCTGGCTTTGAGACGAGTGCCTCTCGGTGTTGTTTATCAGGTAAAGCGCACCTTCTCTACTCAAGCGCGGAAAGTTACCCAATATCTCCTTCGGGGCCGTCTCCAAGTGCTTTAGCAGTATACTCTTGACCTGATCGCTCATGGGCTCGTGCGAGAACTTGCAATTCTCACCCAGATTGCACTTGAGGCCCGTGTGGAAGAACTTGCACGGGAAGTCGTGGTGCATGTAGAGGCACTTGTCGCGCTTCGCGCAACAGTCCATCAGGTAAAACTTGCAGAGTTCCATCTTGCGCGGTGGCAGAGCGTTGTGGGAGAACGGGCAGTCGTCGCCCCTGTGGCACTTGCCCTGCATGTAATACACGCATATCGCGTCCGGGTCCTGGTTGTAATCGTTGATCTGGTTGCGCCGGCCGTTGCGCTCGTTCCGTAGCTGCGCTCGGGTCCTGTTCTTCCCGCGTTCCATCCGGTCGTTTTTCAGGTTCCTTCGGTTGGGCGGGAGCGGCGCCTTCTTGTTGTTGCGCTCCGTCTTGGCTTGCGACCCTGTGTGGAATTATTGGAAATTATTTTTCACACTTGCATACTTGATACGGAAATATAATTCAAAGAAGTAGAATAAAAAAACAAAAAAAAAAAAAAAGCTCGAGAAAAATACAACTTGGCTCACATTTCCCGGGTCGCTTGTTGTCGTCGCGGTGCCGACTGGGCCGGTCGTCGTAGTCCGAGCCACTGTTGTAGTTGTCGCGCTCGGGTCGCCTCGGCGAGCAGTCCTCGTGGGAGCCCTTCCTCGAGGGCGACGCGCCCCGCACGAAGACCAAGTCGTCGTCGGCCTCGTTGCCGCCACCCACGCCGCCAACCTTTTTTTTCTGAAAAGAGAAGAAAAAAAAAAAAAAAAAAAAAAAAAAAAAAACGAGAAAATTAGTGAAACGCGACAGGCGACGCTCAAGCACACACACGGATCGCCATATCTACCTTCTGTTCCCTGGAGCGCTCGTCCTCCTTGTCCTCGCGGTTCCGCTTTCTGTTTTTGTTCTTGCTGCTCTTGCTCCGGCTGGGCTTGCTCTCGTGGCCCTTGCTCCTGTCCTCGTCGAGGGCGGCTCTGATCGCCTTCTCGACGTCGCCGGCCCAGTCATCGCTGACCGATCCCTTTTGCCGGTTCGACTTGTCGGTGCTGCCCGACGACTTTTTGCCCTTGCCGGGTTTATCGCCATCGGAGCCCTTGGACTTGGGGGCCTCGGTCTTGGGTACAGCTTGGGACTTGGGAGGCTCGGCCGACGCAGCTTCCGCACTGGTAGCTGACGCCGATGTGGCGTATACGACGGCGGGAGCTGGAGCGGCTACGGCGACTGGCTTGGCCGGCTCCGGGGCGACCGGCATCGGCTCGTCGTCCTCGTCCGAGGGTATTTCGCCGTCCTCCAGGTCGTTGTCATCGTTGTCGCAGCTGAGGGGGATTTTGCATTTTTTTATTCATTCGTCGGTAAGATTGGATTTTTCGTATTTTTTTTTTTTTTTTTTTTTTTTTTTTTTTTTTTTTTTTTTTTTTTTTTTTTTTTTTGTTCTTTCGTTTGGTTGTTTTTTTTTCTTTTTTTGTTTGTTTTTTTTTTTTTTTTTTTTTTCTTTTTTTTTTTTTTTTT
>JAPYYV010006545.1:0-16001 GCA_030522625.1 Copidosoma aretas | reverse complement strand
AGCAAGTACATCGGAAGCTCTCCTTGCAAATTTTGCAAGGAGCCCTTCCGAACATTCCCACGAGAATTTCCGAGCACTTCCGCCTAGAGCAGTTGACTATTCCCCCTTACATGATTGGGCGGAGCCTACGGCTCCAGTCGGAAGGGCTCCTTGCAAAATTTGCAAGGAGAGCTCCCGAAGTACTTTCTTTCATAGCACGTAACCTTTACTTGCTGCAACTGCGTGTACAGTGTACAACTACTGCACGTGAAGGTACCTTGCAATAGTCGTATACCACAGTACATGCAGTACTCCCTAGATTTTTCTCTCGGTGTACAGGCACATGTTGACTTGTGTATACAGTTGTACAGTATATATGATATACATACGCATGCACGCATGCTCTTATTGCACAGTTTCTGTCCCTGTATACAGGGAGAAAAGTACGAACTTTACGCTTAGTATAGTATAAAATTATTACCAACTTTATTCATTCATGTAGAAATGTTAGATTTTATGAAAATATAAATAATATTTTTATTATAACAGCCTGTATTTTGTGCATTATCAATCATTGAAATGTATATTTTAGCGGATCGCCAAAAATTTCTGACAGATTCTTTAGTGTGCCAATCTGCTTTATCGATCCATGTTACTCTGTTGTCGATCGATCGACGGATTTGACTGTATCATACAAAATCCGACAGTACCGACAGAATCAAGACGGTAGCTCTGTTCTCCGGCAAATATCACTAGTGCTTTACACATAAATATATATGGCTTATACGTCAGTAAGGTTGGACCTAGAGAATTCATAAATCTGAAACGAACTTTCATACAACGCTGTCTGCATTACACTCCGAGAGGGTCCCTATAGTTTCAGGAAATGATCTTGTTACACTTTTTTCGTTCTATCCCCCATCCGTCTAAAGCCTGCAACACGAGATAAGGAACTTTGTTCCAATGAAAATATTTAGATATCTTATAAATATAATTTAAGAATACATTTATGATCATAATTTAACTAAACTTATAATTGTTCATACATTTAAAAAAAAAAGCAATCTCATCAAAGTTATCGGATTCTTGCAAAAAAAAAAAATTTTCTTAGGTGCGGGTAAATTAAAGGATTTGCAAGACTTTCGTACTAGGCTGATAATTCTGTTTATGTATGAAAGAGCTAAATTTCTTACATCTAAAATAAAATATTCTGTGAAATGGTTTTTGTATTCATACAAAACTATGTCACCAGAAATATTTTGGGAAAGTAAAAATCATGCAAAAAATAATCATAAACGATAAAGCAACATGACAGTAGTTACCAAATACGCAGATATTTAGAGAAAAAAGTTCTTTAAGAGTACGTGAATGTCCATCATAAAAGCATTCTTATACGATTCTTGTGTAACCTAAAAAGAAGTCTAAAAGGATACCTATGAAAAGTAATAAAGTATTCTTCTAGTATTCTTGGAGTTTTCTTACTTAACTTTCTACTACAAAAAAATAGCTAATTTCGTGATCCAAAGAATACTTCTAGAATACCTATATTATACTAAAAGGGTTCACAAAATATTGAAAAAATAATACTATGTGATACTCAATTCTATAAGAATTCATAATAGGTATTCGTAAACTCATCAAGTTATATACCATATGAAATGAGTTCCAAAAGTGTCATTGATGAATTTATTCAAACTGAATAATAGAGGTGGGAATATTTTGCTAGTTTTAATTTGGTAACATTGTTAAATTGAATGAATAATATAAGAACGTTTCAAGCACACCTAGCGATTTAATTGAACTTTATATCTACGAATCTATATCCCCTGTGGCTCAGGGGTAAAGTGATTCCTTCCCCCGCGAGGGAGTCTGGCCCGAACCTCGCAGTAGCAACCAAGCCCCCACGCAGGACGGACAGACGCCCCCCCCCCCCCTCTCCCCCCCCCCCCCCCTCGCAACAGTCAGTTAACCTATACGAGCCACCACGCTTTTCGCCCTGTGCATGTTGGACGAATAAATCCGTCATAGTAATGGCCACTGACAAGTCCCCATCCACCGTGCAAAATAAACTAGAGATCTTAGTCAACGATATCAATAAATGGTACCTACAATGGAACCTGAAAATCAACCCTCACAAGACTGAAGTGATCATATTCCATAAGCCTTTAAGATTCGTACCCTAAAGAATTAGAAACGAAATCAACAATTTTAAAATATACATATACGACAACAACCTAACGCACGAATTAAAATGTGCAAAATCGGTAGAATACCTAGGAATACATCTCGATTACCTCCTCAAACTAAAAAACAGCCATCAGAGTCTACTTTAGACTAATTTCAATACGACTTTCATGCCCCGCTCAAAAATCGTCTGTTATCTGCTACTTATTCACCCTTTAATCACTTACGCCTCACCGATATGGTGGAACACCAGCGCGTCAACAATAGAAAAACTCCGCAAATTTGAACGGCACTGCTTGCGACTCTGTCTACACCTTTTCAGGAAACATCACTCTAACCACTTCATTAGCTCAAAGACCATCTATAACTTAGCTGCTATCCCCAGAATAGACAACTTCATGCTAAAAATAAACCGCGACTACTTTGCCAACCTCCCTAAAGTTGACAACCACTACTTTAATTCCTTCGCCACGGGAGCCAACGCAGATTTCTCTCATGAAGCATTAACAGGATACCGTCCCCCGCATGCGTTTATGTACTTTGATAAGAGAGGCTACCTCCAAGACGAGTTTAACACTCCGATACTGTATCACATCTCTCGACACCAGGCTAACAGGTTCATAACCTTTGATCCTAATAACATCAGGGCCCCTTCGCTCAAATATTCTCGCACTGTCCCTGAAAACGATAGACGTGACTTCCACAGACTGAATGACAAATACTGGTAGCTCGCTGACGATTCTAAATTTATAGATAAAATAAGACGTCCAAAAATCAGGATAGCAGTAAACGGTCGCAGCCCGAATAACCACCTCCCTTAAGACTGTTTAAGATTCTCTCATAAATAGGGAGCTCCCTTCAAGTCTGTGAAATATACTTACTTAAAAAAGATTATATATGTAACGCAGCGCTATAACCTTAAGCCAAATTATAAATAATATCCAACTTTTAGCTACTAAATTAAAAATTTTCCCCCACTGTCTCCCTTCTTGTCTTTTTGTTGTAATTCTTTTTGTTTTTCTTCATACACAACCAACATATTGTCATCGGGTTTTTTTGGAAAAAACTTTTCTCCCGATGAAATTTATGTACCGTTACGCCGAATGATAACCAAAGAATTTGTCTCCGTCACAAAAACCGTTCTGTATTTTAATGTTTAGTTCATACCAAATACTGTCCAGATGCGAGTTCACCTTTCATTAGATCATGTCTCTGTCAAAGCGTAAATATAAGTCTGGTCTTTTTTAGTAGTTTTATTTGTACCACTAAACACTACTATGTATACTTAAGAAACAAATAAAAGCTTTTATACATATAAAAAAAAGGTTTGAACCTCACCTGTGTCATTTGTATCAAACTTTTTCACCAGTACTTCTTTTGACTTATGAGTTTACTTAATGAATTCTTTATAAACTTAGTGTATAGTTACAGTTATAATTAATTTTTTATAATTATTTTTTTTATGAAAAAAAAAAACAATTTTTATACACTTCCTTATACGTGCGATAAAGAATTCTGTAAGAATTCTAATACGATGGACATCGGCGATCACTTAGAGAAGTCAATAAGTACTCTTTTTGATTACTTTTAGGAAAAAAGAATTCTCTTAGATTGTGTATTGGGTACTTCTTTAAAAATTAAATAATTTTAAGTATAATATAACATAAATCAAATAGCTTTAGACAAATTATTGAATTATTTATTACAAATAACATTATATGTTCTTAAATAATTAAATTATATAAATCATTTCACCCTATTTATTGTCAGTTTAGAAGAAAAACGTTAATTATACATCGATAGAAAAAAATTTATCTTTACAATAGCATTGCTTTTTTATTTTTCAATATTGAAAAAAATTTTAAACTATTAATAAAACATACAGATGTAATATATTTTTTCGAAAAAAAAAGAATTTTAATGTTTTCTTTTTTAGTATGCATGATAAACATGATTTGTATAATGATATAAATATTTCTAAAAAATATGATAAATATAAGAATAATATTAAATAGAATATTGAATAAAATACTTTATAAAATCTATAATCAAAATGAAAGAAATAACAGAATTAAAAAGACAGAATAAAATATTAATTCATATGTATAGAATATAAATATGGGGGGTTGGCGCGCAGAGCGCGCAGGAGGCAAAGCCCTACTAGTATACATATATGTATAAGTATACTTTTCCATATGTATTGTACAGTACAGTCCGATGGCATAGGCTGGAATGAGCGCAGGGTAGTATTTGATCTGAGAATGAGCCTGGAGGGGACAAAACGATATGCGCCAGCACCCATGGTGGAGATAGAGTGAAACCCGGGGGGAAGCAAGCAAACAAGTGATCGCAGCAAAATTAGAATTTATAAATAAAACAGATTTTGAGTCACGATATCATTGCGCTATAATTAGGAGAAAAATCAGTCCTTTCGAATAAAGTAAGATACAGCTGGTAGGTTGGGTTTATTTTCCTGTGAATTGAAGATAAGAGGTTGGAAAACTGAAGTGCGTGTTTATATCTGTCAATATCTTTGTTTGTATGCGTTGTACTAGCGTACATGAAGCGTAAAACTTGTAGCTGATCAAAAAATTAATACGTGCGGCTTTATACGGTGTTGATTGGTGCATGCATTTTGACAGTATGTTTGTTGAAAGTGCGAGATATTGATGAAAATGCGTGCAGTAGCGCGGCATGTACTCGGTCACTTTGGTCATTAGGACGTCAAGTAGTCGTCACGCGGAGCAGACGCGGCGCCTGTCAATCTGTGTACAATTTTCTTTGTTCACTTTCTTAAGCAGTTACACTTTCAGCAAACATAATGTCGAAATACCGGCACCGTCTCAGACTAATCTGGCGCAGGCATTTAATACCCAGTAACCAAATAAAGACGTGTGTATTCATTATTTGAGCGGCTACAACTTTTACGCTTTATGTATGCTAATACAACGCGTATTAACAAAGATATTGACAGATATTCACGTGCACTTCGGTTTTTCAACCTGTTATTTTCAATTCACAGGAAAACTAACTTTACTCACGAGCTGTATTCCACAAAATTTAAGAGCGCTGATTTTTCTTTTAATTATAGCGCAATTATATTAAGACTTAAAATTTATTTTACTTACCTATCCTCATTTTGCTGCGATCACTTGTTTGTTCGCGTCCCCCCGTGGTACAAGCACTGGCCACAAGCTGACGGCACCACTTAAGAATAGGTAGTTTAGAGCGCTATGAGTATAGGGTGCTGCACACATGTACTTCGGAAGAGATAAATCCTCTTGGTTGGGCTATACTTGAAGGACCTGCTACGCACTGGTTTGGGGCTTTAATTTGTTGGTAGAGCATGTCTTTACACCATCTTTATCCTTATCGTCGAGTTGAAACTGTGTCTCTCGCAATATAACTCTGTAAATTCACAGTAGGGCTTCCGGATTAGAAGAAGAAAGCAGGTATGGATCCAGAGGCTGCCAGTAGTGAGGGCGGAATTAAGGCCCTGAGCAAATATGCCTCATCTAATAGCACGGTTGATTATGTAGGGGCTAGCCAGTAGGCAGTTAGGCACTAGTAATGTTGCCTTATGTAGATCACAGTAGGTGCTGTAGTATTAGTTGGCAAGGTAGGGATCCAGGCAAACAAATCAGGCACTAGTAGGGAAAACCTAAGTAGGAGCTCGTACTATAGTACGATTCCTGGTCAGCTAGTAGGGGAACCTGGCTAATCCGGTACTAGTAGGGAAAACCTGTGCTCATGCTAGGCAACCTCGGTAGAAAAAACCTGGCACTAGTAGGGGAAACCTGAGCTGATGCTATAGTACGAGGAAGCCGGGGTAGAGGGAATCTATCACTAGTAGGGCGGCCGAAAAAGTGTGCCAGAACCATCTTACCCATACTACTTTTTTCAAACAGTAACATCTCATCAAATTCATTTTAGAATACAAATATGAACTTAAAATCGCGTTCCTAATTACCGTTCAGTTGAACCTATTCGCTCCGAGAATGAAATTGGAGGGGATAACAGATTCTATGTCAGCGTCCAAGGTGGCGAATAAATGTGATCTGACGGTACTCCTGTATACCAAACTAAGAGCAAAATCTTCATTTTATTGAATATCTTGATAAATCGGAATTATATTGAGAAGAAATTCATTCCTTATCATGTAAGGCAAACCAGCTTAACATACAAGTTGGATGTTAGGTTGTAATGTTAAGACTTTGTCATTCTTGGAGCGAATTACCGCACCCAAATTACCGTACGTTTTATTATTACCACACACCATTTACCGCGTGATGACAAATACGACTATAACCTCAATTTTAGTTTATAACCAAATGTAGATTCAATCGTCTGTGCTCTGGTAATATGTTCCAATCCATCCCAATAAAAGTATAAAAAAAGAAAAAATAGAAAAAATTCACACTTATTAGAAAAACGAGACACAAGTGTCTTTCTCGAAATTGAAAGAGATAAACCTAGAGTGTAAAATTCTTCAGAAAGGGTCACTCAAGTTTAAGAAAAAATTAACACCGGGGCATGGATTATCAGCAATGTTTTAGCTAAATATAGCATTCTGTCAACATTTCTGAGAGAGGCAAAGTTAAAAATATATACATAAGAAATAAATACATGTTAATTGTCCTCACCTAATAACGAAAAGTGAGTTAAAAGGATGGATTTTTAATGCTGTTTTTAAAGGCTTTCCTACATCTAAGTCTCAGTTAATTGAAATGGTAAAAAATATTTATACGAATCTTGATCAACATAATCCATTTATTAATGATTACTTGCAAAAGACTGTTCACACAATCAGCAATCTTAAACAAGGGACTTTTCTTCTGAAAACCTTTTTTAGATATTGAATAATACATTTAAGGCTTATCACTTTTCCCTACTTACGGAAATCACGAGATTTACACGTTATTATCATGTGAGTATAGGGTGATTATGACGTGATTATCATGTGAAAGTGTCGCAAGAAATTAGACCAATTTCTTACGTAATAATCACGTGCCTATAAATATATATATATATATATATATATATATACATATATATAACGGGACTTCCATTGTATTTTAAAAATTTACGTTGTATCGACTGTACCGTTATTTGAGTATAGTTGAATCCAATTTTGGGAATTTGTTGTCCAGCCCATTTCGGTTAAAGAATAGAATACCACTAGCAAGGTGACGTCATGAAAAATCCAATATACAAGACGCCCCCAAGTTGGCGGGCCACGAAAAAATAGCAGATAAGAACATATAAGAACTTACATAAGACCTTATATACGACATTACACTTTCATTTCGACTAAGTTCTTATGTAAGTTCTTATCGAAGGATTTAGGATCGAAAACCCGGCTCATTTTGACGAAAACTACGATCTTTATTTTTCAATAGCGATGGTTAGCAATGATAAAAAACCATTAACACAAGTAAAAAGTGTTCAAAAAATCCTAATATTACAAATATCTTCTTAAAATTTTTGGAAAGATTAAGACCAACAGAAGTTATAAGCATTTAAAGTTAGTCAAAAATCTGAAATTCCAAATTGTCAAAAATTTGCATCTTATTTTAAATTTTTTCGTTTGAAAGTTTATAAGTCACTTGATAATCCATTACCATCCGGTAATAATCCATTTTTTTATTAGTATGATAAATACTTGACGACAATTGATTTTATTATATGAAACACTTTTACTATCTGTGTATACATAATAATACTAAATCTTATTGACAGCAGCTGTTTCTGTCTCCATTTAAATTATGATACTGAGTTGAGGTTACGTTTATAAGAATGAAGTATACAAATACAGTGGCAGCACTGTTTGGAACCGCAGGCCCAAAAAAGCGCGCATGCAGTTATGATTCACATTTCATATGTAAAAGTCAAAATTTATCTCCCTAATTATTTGATAATAGAATATAGTTATGAACTAAATCAAATGTTTTAAATTATTTTATAAAAAATTGTATACAGTATACTATAAAGATTTTAAAGAATTCGACAGCTTGTGGCTATACACTCAATCGTTTAATCCAATTTTGAGCTTTAATTCTACACATTAGTACACAAAATATTAAGTGAAAAAGATTGATTTTCATGGAAGCGTAAATGTTATTGTCAGAACGGAGCGATGGCGAAAAATCACTCGGAGCATATAAATACCCGCATGCACTTGTTTCATTAGAGATAAATGACCCAATTACTGCGCAGGACCCGATTACTGCGCACTTTGATATAATTACAGGATTTATGTATTTTTAAATACTTACCCAATAAGCATTTGATGTACTATTATTATTGTACTACAGTTGAGAAAAAATTCTTTTTTTTCGAAGTGTTCGAAAAGAATTCGTTTTCAGTATATATGTTATCTTGAATGTCCGGTTTTATAAAATTGAATGAAGATTACTGAAGCGTTTTAAAAGAATTCTTTTAGTAGGAAAAAAAAATTATAATCACGTTATAATTTCACTTTATAATATACATTTATTTTATGGTAAAATTATGATTTGAGGTACTAAGATGATATTCAAAGATATAAATTTAGCAAATTTGATTCGAATCGGTAGAAAATCAAGGATAAATGATTTTCGGTGATCTTAAATATTAAATTTCTTCTCATAAATATTTGTGTGTGTTATTTATAGGATACATTCGACTTTCCTACAACTTTTTACGGCATTGTTACTGCTTTCATGCTTTTCGTAAGTTATTGATTATTTTATAAATAATTAAAGAATGCTGAAAGAATTCTCTAGAAGCGGACATTTAAGTGTTCATAAACAATTCTTTTTGTCAAATATCTGCTCATTGGGTAGATACGTCAAAAAAGTCCTTTAAACAAAGTATCATAATCGTAAATTACAATTTTCGCAAATTTGCTGCCAAATAATGATTTTAATAAAAATTTATATCAAGTTGTCGGTTCCATCAAAACAACTTTTTCTCCATTCTAACAGAAACTTTCTCGAGTGGACGTGTTCCTAACCTCAACAACAGTCACAAATTAGTAACAAATTAGGTGCGCAGTATTTGGCCCCACGTAGTAATTTGTGCGCAGTAATTAGGTACGTGCGTAGTACATGCAATAAGATATTTTTTCAAATATTCATGTATTACGAATATTTAAGTGTTTTTAACACCAGAAAAATTATTTTATGTTAGATTGATAGCAGATAATCGTTGTAATATTTTATGGTGATGGAATTTGCGTGAAATGAGCAT
Organism: Copidosoma aretas; assembly: GCA_030522625.1. Taxonomy (NCBI): domain Eukaryota; kingdom Metazoa; phylum Arthropoda; class Insecta; order Hymenoptera; family Encyrtidae; genus Copidosoma; species Copidosoma aretas. The sequence continues at coordinate 6,608 of JAPYYV010006545.1, read as the reverse complement.
GTAGTATTATTAAAACAGCCCATGATGTACGAAACATAGGGTGAGCTCGTACGGCAATCCAAATTCGTTCATTTCCCTGCTTTCCAAAACGCCGTCAAACATGTTTCTCCTAATATTGCAGGATTTTATTGGCTACTATCGGAACTGTTTCAAAATGGCTGACTTTTGAAAGAGAACGCAATTGGCTAAATTTTCGTAAAGAGATGCGCAAGAGCACACCTTATGTTTCTTTACCTCATGATACAGCCGAAAAAAAAAGACGAGTGCGCAGTAATTGGATCATTCACCCCTTGTAATCTACTAATAGGAGTGTTTGAAGGAATTAATCCGTGTGCGAAGTTATACCTTCGTGCATAAGTACGCAAAAAGCAGCAAGCAAAGAGCATTTGTGCGAAAATCAAGCACTGCAGATACTCTGGACTGGTAATCAAAATTAAATTTTACCGAAACTGTTGAAAAAAAATTCCACTCAATATTGGTATGGAGTTCCATACTACTTATAATTTCAGGCATGCAGTGCTCCATACCGACCATGCCGGAAACGCCGCACAGTGGGATAAAATGGGAAAATTTTTCTCAAATAAGATAGCTCCCGACAGGAAAATCGTATGTTGATGGATTTTTTTTATTTTAAAGGTTTTGAATCGTAGATTAAGGGAAAATTGGTCCAAAGTTGTGATACGGATCTAAGAGGAGGGGGGGGGGGGGCAGTAAAAGTCCCCCGAAGTGCCCCAAAATTTAGAAAACCATTATTTTTCGCAAAAAATTTATAATTTTCACTAAAAATATGATAAAATGATCGCTTCAAGTTCAGTTTTCCCAGAAATCAAGCTTTTATGAATTTTATAAGATACAAGATGGTGGTAGCAAGATGGCGACCAGTATGCACGATAATATAAATGATTTCCATTATTTCTGTTCTATTCAGATTTTGTTCGTCTTAATTCCTTTGAAATAATAATATACTCAGCGATCATAAAATGTAGAATAAGTTAAGGTTTCCAGTAATATTTAAAATCGAAAATGGCGGTCAATACGAAATGGCCGATTGTTGATATTTTTACAACATCCCCTATATGGGTATCAAATAAACGGGCCTAAAGAGTATAATACATTTAAATGTATACCATCATTTAAATTACAAAATGGCTGTTCATACAAAATGGCCAATTATTAATATTTTTCCAGTTCTCCGAATATGGATATCAAGTAAAGGGGTTTAAGATGTAAAATACATTTAACTTTTGTGGAATCATTGAAATTCTCATAATAGTGGTCGATGCAAGATAGTGAATTTTTATATTATTTAAACCCCTCTAATATGGGTCTTAAATAATAGTATATAATAATAAAAATTCTTTGAAATATGTGCAAGCATTTGAAACCCAAAATGGTGGTCAACACAAAATGGTAGATCATTAATTTTACTACAACTAAGTCGAGATGGATATTAAATGAAATTGTATGTCAAGTATCATAAACTAGGCTGTCTTATAACATTATAAATTAAGAATGATGCTTAACGCAAAGTAGCATACTAGTGGAATAGAATCTCATAGAGAGGGAATTACATAACTGTGTTTGAACTCTCAATTTAAGTATGTGTAGAATAAGTTAAAAAATGTTTTGTGTCTATTGAAACGCTTTCCATGCACTAAATCGTAGAACAATTCAATGTATGTAATTTGTCTTTATGAGTACATTTTTTTTTTACTTTTTCTGCAAGAAACAATTTGTTACTGGAGATTAATAAATAAATTTTTATAATACTAACCGAAAAATGATTAATCTATCGTGTCTTTATATCTTTTTGTCTTGCAGTTATTGCAGCAATTATGTGTGTAAAATTCAAAAATATTAACAATGCTGATTTTTTACATGAATCAGTGATTTAGCTTTCTAATAGAATTAGAAAAAGACATTCTTAAGCTTTATAAAAATTTTTATGGCATTTATTATGAACTCGATGATTCTTATTTTATCACCAATACTTACTTTCATGTTGTCAAAAAAAATAAGTTTTGTTTCTTAATAGTCATTTCATAATCGCTAGTAGAATTTAAAACGGTATGTACATGAAATTGTCAAATATTATATTACGAATGTTTTTACTAATATATTAAATCAAGAACAGAGAGCTTCAATAAATACATAAGAAGAATATCACAATTGACTTATAAACTTGGATCTTCTGATGAATCACTCTCATTGCTTTGATCGGTCATGAAGTTACCACTATCACTATTACTTTCATTTTCAGTATCACTTTCACTATCATCAATATTATCATCTGACTTATTTTCATTTTCATTTATGTTTGGTGAAGCCCTATAAATTATGTTCACATACAATCTTGTAATTATTAAATTGTCACTAACCAGTAGGGATTTTATGCTAATCTATAAATAATTTGCAATGGGAGTTTCAGATTAGAGATAATTCTAGAAAGTTGATTGTGTAGCAGGTGTTTTTTTGGGAATTTAATAAAAGATCTTATGTACTGAGAAGGTCTATGGTAAACTAAAATAAACTATTGTAGCTGTTTAATAATTTCTGAATATAATCTATCATTTCAAGTAGTGCTAAAAATACCAAATCGTTTACATATCTACGATACAGTATTATGCGTGCTCCACACCATTATATGCAATGATGTTGTAGATCTTGTATTACTAGATCTGCTAGTCTATAGAGCTGCCCATAGCTACATTATTTGTTTATAATTCTTATTATTAAAAAAACAATAATTATTTTAAATGATTAATCTAATAATAATAAATTGTGAAAAATGAATTATTCCTAATTAATTCCACGCTGTCATCATAAATAATTGTCTCATATTTTATTCATTACATTGTTTTACGATTTAGTGCATGGAAAGCGTTTTAATAGACACAAAACATTTTTCAACTTATTCTACACAGACTTAAATTAAGAGTTCGAACATATTTTTATAATTCCCTCTCTATGAGATTTCATTCTACTACTATGCTACTTTGTGTCCAACATCATTTTTTTTTTTTTAGAATGTTATAAGACAGCCTACTTTATGATACTTGACATACAATTTCATTTGATATCCATGCGGAGTTAGTTGTTGTAAAATTAATTATATGCCATTTTGTATTGACCACTATTTTGGGTTTTAAATGCTTGCACATATTTCAAAGAATTTTTATTATTATATACTATTATTTGATACTCATATTAGGGGGGTTTGAATAATACAAAAAATTCGCCATCTTCTATCGACCACCATTATGAGAATTTGAATGATACCACAAAAGTTAAATGTATTTTACATCTTAAACCCCTTTACTCGATATCCATATTCGGAGAACTGGAAAAATATTAATAATTCGCCATTTTGTATGAACAGCTATTTTGGAATTTAAATGATGGTACACATTTTAATGTATTACACTCTTAAAACCCTTTTATTTGATATCCATATAGGGGGTATTGTAAAAATATCAACAATCGGCCATTTTGTATTGACCGCCATTTTCGATTTAAAATATTATAGGAAACTTTAATTTATTCTACGTTTTATGATCGCTGAGGATATGATTATTTCAAAGGAGTTAAGACCAACAAAATCTGAATAGAACTAAAATAATGGAAATCATTTATATTTTTGTACATACTGGCCGCCATCTTGCTACCGCCATCTTGAATCTTACAGAATTCATAAAAGCTTGATTTCTGGGAAAACTGGACTTTGAGGGATCATTTTATTATGTTTTTGGTGAAAATCATAAATTTTATGCAAAAAATAATGGTTTTTTAAATTTTGGGACACATTTACTGCCCCCCAGTGCCGTATCAAAACTTCGGACAAATTTTCTCTTAATCTATGATTTAAAACCTCAAAAATAAAAAAAAAACATCAACATTTGAGTTTTCTGTCGGGAGCTATCTTATTTGAGAAAAGTTTTCCCATTTCGTCCCACTGTGCGCCGCCCCTGTCAGTTAATGTACGTATTTGATAGATAGGTCCGGAGAAATTTTCAAATATGAGACTCACTTGTTTGTTAAATGCAAACACACTAGTTACACCTAGACTAGTTATAACAAGATTGACGATTGAATTGTAAAAGATTTTTATTGAAGAAACATTAGACCTGTAGTTAGACAGTCTATTCTTGGGTGTAAGCGATGTCAAACAAAGACACTCGTACAAGCGAAAATAAAGCGAGCCACGTTAATCACTTACACCCCAAGTAAAGGCCATTTGAAAAAATATCAATAGATTTTTGCGGACCAATAAATAAACTATAAGATCATAGCCACACACATATACTGTCGATTAAGGACTGTCTAACAAAATGCGTCATGTAAGCGCCGCACCGATAGAACAAGCAAAAGCGCAATAGACAGTAAACGTTCTCATAAATTACTTTACTGCTTACTGTAGTGCTCTGAAAAAATTACTTTTCGATATGGGAACGCACTTTATGAATAAATCAATGGTAGAGTTCGCAATATTATGTAAGATTGTTAAAATTGGTAGTGTGGCGTTTTATCTACAAAGTAACGGGGTAGTAGATGAAGTATTAGATTGATTTTTGATTATTTATTATTAACTGATTTTCCAAATTCATTCCACGAATAGGACGCGTTCTGGCATTGGTACTTTTACCGTAACTTTCATGCAGCTGCATGAGAAGAAAAAGGACAGCTGTATAATGCAGACTGCATAACCTATGCACACGCTGTAGTGCAGTATGGCACGCGCTATAGAGTGCTCTAGAACTACCTTAAGGAGAGAATTTTGTTCAATTGGGAACATTATGCGATCCCTTAGTTTTTCCAGATCACTGTGTAGATGCCACTAGTTGCCAAATTGGAAGATTTAACATAATGGTATGTGGCCTGAGTCACAGGTTTTAAAGCCTTGGGTGGTTTAACTTCTATTGTTGCGCCTGAGACTTCGTACCATTTATCGTTTATTTTATATAGTTGTAGGAAAATATGGTCGCATATAATCTTCGTGCCATATCTTTTCAGTATGCGTGTTTTAGGTGTAAAGAACATTGTAGTCCCTTTGTTGTTAACCGGGAGTTCGGCATAGCACTCCTCAGTTGTTGTTAATGCTACTTCTATTGGGATGCATTCTATTATGCGTATAGCCTCGCCAGTTACGGTAGCCATGTATCCAGGTCCTTTCATAATATTATATGTAGACTGATCCGGTGATTTATCAGTTTTTGCTAGGGAGTTTTCCAGCGCAATACGTTCTACTCTGCAGTTTGTGTCAAAATGTCCTTGAACAGGGATTGGACTTGTGATCGTAGATGTTTTTCAACGTAGATGAATTTAGAATTTACGTATGCGAATAAATCCATATTGTTTGGGCTTTTCTTATTAAGAGTGGCAAAAGATTGTCCTCTTTTTGTTTCAAAGATTAGTAGTTTCGGGTGTTCTGTTCAAATTATGTTGTACCCACAGATGTTGTCCCATTCTTTTATGGCCAAGGCGAAAGTTACATGGTCTGATTGGAAAGATAAATTATTTCTACTTTGGGTTTGGTTATATCCACGAGTTGATCGGAAATACCTTCGAACAAAACGTCGTACAGTTCAAAGTTGTAGAATGATCTAGGTAGTTCGTCCCAGTAGGTGTTGCTGCCGTCTTGGTCTACACAATTACCGGTACTGAATGAGCATCGAACTCCCGAGGGTCATATTATTTTATCTTCGAGTAAGTTTATGCGAGCGTATAATTCTTGAAGTTGGATTTGGAGGGCACTGACCACAGTGACATCGCTCCATGATCCATAGCGATCTGCGTAGTGTGCTCCACTGCATTTTGCGTCGGAGCTTACTGATCCGTCAAAAGTCACGGCGGTACTGGTTGATCTGTTAACTGCGATGTTGTTTACTATTAGTAAACCACGCTGATACATCCCTGAGTTGTATGGTTTCATACATTCATCGCAGTTAATATTATCGATGAAGTTAGCTACGCCGTTATGTACTATGGAACTGTGTGAGTGCATACCGCAATAATTGATATTTCTCTGAATGACTACTTTGCATTGTATGACGTGGGTTTGGGCGTAATTATTCAGTTTTAGTAGTTGTATATAACGTTTAGTTGCGTTAACCGTATCAAAAGGGATATTGCACAGCTCTACTTCTAGTAGTTGAAGAGTAGTTACATTTACACTTTGAGCTCTACAATCAAATCCTACTATGGCTTTGACTACATGCACCGTCATCAGGAGGAATAAACAGATGAGCGTCATTTTCCATAGGTCTGAAACCAAGTGGTATAGGATAAGTTGCAAAACAAGAAAAGGTAGGAAAGAGAAGAGAAAAAAATAAGAATAAAAATTTGCAATTGAATATACGCATATGGGTAATTCTTTTATAAACCGTACGGATTTTGATAAAAATTGACCGACACATCTCCAATTTGGCCGGAATTTTTTTTTACAGATTCTACATCGAAAAATAAGAGATACGTGTCCCGGGAATTTTTTTTTTTCGAATATTTTCGGAGATATAGGCTATCGAATGTTTAAGAATTGAGTGTTTTTCGGCTTAGAGGCTCATTTTCAACAATTTATAACTCCAAATCTGTAGGAGGTACAAAATTTTCGC